>JBAMHW010000007.1:16988072-17000467 GCA_037177495.1 Rhadinocentrus ornatus | reverse complement strand
GCTACCTGGACACAAGCTGGGGCCTGATCAGCCCTGGCTGGGTCGCCTGGAGGAGGGGGTCTGATTGTTGAAAGCCCTGAAACCCCCTGTGATCCCAGGTTACATCACTGACGATGTGTCTAGGGGCACCATAAAGTGTCTTTAAGAGAGGTGTTGCTTTTTTTTCTCTTTTATCATAAACAGAGACATACTAAAGATCTTCAGCTGATTAAAATGAAGAGTTTTTATGGGTATTTTCTAACCCTGTAGCAATTTCCCTAAGCCGCTGCTGGACATGACAGCATTATCACTTTGCCTTTGACACTGTGCAAGATTAAGCAGTGCAACACCAAGGTCCAAATATGTTGCTTTTATAGGTAAGAGCTGTCCCATTCATCATGTGCTAACGCCCAGAGCTCTCTGTAAGTCCTGTCCATAAGTCAGGATGGAAAGGTATCTTCTGCACTGCCATTTAGTACACTGACGATTTCATTTTAGACCTGACTCTTTAGTGAAATAAGAGGAGAGGAAAAAAATCAAATGCTGAAACTAAGTAAGGTTACTGTAAAATATAAACAACAACAAAAAAAAGACACTCAAGTTGAGTTTGATGACAGGAACATGTTGGGACAGTGGCATGCTTTTTTGTTCTCCTTATAGCAAAACCTTACATGTTTGAGAACTTTAGAGACAGGCTCTTATAGTTTTAAGATAAATGATAATTCAGAGTTCAGCTGCTCCTACATTAAGCAAGAACATTCTGTATTCTTTCAGCGGTGGGTTGACTTCTCTTGTCTCATGATTCATGTCGATGAGGTAACAATTTGGAGTGAATTTATTCTTTTTTTTTACTGTTTGTTTTTGTTGAATACATAAGACTATTTGCCAGCGATCTGACTGAGTGACATGAGCCTGTGAAAAGGCATGCATCATCTTAAGAGCTTTCTTAAATGACTCCATGACTTCAGTTCTGGTCTGATGGTAAAGTGGGTCACTGTGACAATAAAATATCTCTGAGACAGGATTTAAAAGTATCTCAACTCCAAAGCGTGCACCATAGTACAAAAGCTCAGCTACTGAGATCCAATACAGACGCGTATCCCTGACAAAAAAAACTGGTAGCATGTGTAAATTGCTTTGCTTTTTGGTATGTTGCTTTCATCGTTTCTTGCTTGATGGGGTGTTTCTTCCTGCCAGTACTGAAATTGTGTTATATGGTGTTTTCAAGTTTTGTGTTTAAAATATTTTAATTGAACTTAAAAGAATCCAAAGCGCTTCCATATGCTGGCTGTAGAAAGTACCAGTTAGATTCCTTGCTCAGCCATCTTGTAGGAACTATAAGTTGTCCGGGACCTTCACTTCTGCTTGTGCAAGTTCCTGCTTTTGCATTGTATCAGAAAACACATCCAAGTTCATAGGAATTTTAAAGTTGAGCATGACAGTTTTCTTTTTAATTATTAATGAACACCAACAACGAACAGTTGTCATCCAGTTATTAAATCCCAAAAATCCCTTACTGTCATTTCCCAGTCATGGACAAAGGGAGATGTTTCCAAACATGTCTAGTGGCAATTTCCTTTTATCATATTACTTCGTAGTCACACTCTAATGCTTTATCATTTGTTTTGATTTTACTGCCTTTCATTTCTAGAAGCTGGCTCAACTTACAGTGCATGGCTAGATGAAAATTTTAAACAAAAATTCAACAGACTACTTCCACCTGTTCCACTGAGAAGTGTCTGAGATTGTAAATCTTACATCATAACAACCCACTTAGCTGCTTTCTAAGTTATAACCTGATGTTGATAACGGTGAACCATCCCCAATTTTTGCAACTGACAATTTTAGCCTCCCTGGGAATCTGTTTTTATAACTAACAATGACTTGTTAATTAGTCTGTTTCCCAGCGAGATGTATAAAACAGGTGAGTTTTTCCAATTACTGAAACATAACTTATTCCACAGTCTCTCATCTAACATGCAGCTGCTTATCTTGGCCAGGACTCCCTTGAAAAAGTCTCAATGGGATTTTCCAGGTTAAACAAAGGTTAAATAAATAAAATAATGAATGTGAATTAGTACATAAATGCATGAAGACACATGCATGAACACTTAGTGTAAAAATAAGACAAAGGAACAACATGTGTTTCAGAAATCAGTTTATATATAACAAAGTGGTTATATTATTCAGTACCATACTCCATTACATATTCTATGGAAGGACAGTGTATATAACCATTTTGTTGTTGTTTTTTGTTACTAGGCTTACAAGTAAACTTAAAATGTTACAAATATAAATGTTTCTTAAGACTGTAAAACATACTTATGCACAATAAAGAAGGTAGGCAGGGATATTGCAGCTTACATATTGTGGTCAGACAGCATTTTTCAACACATTACTTATTGATTCAGTTACTATTTATCGCCTCACATCATTAATTAACAGTACTAAAGTGAGAAAGAGCTGGATATGTGGCAGCCGGGAACTATTTACTGTAAGATAAAACTCAGCAAATAGCTCATTCTGTTAGTAGCAAAGTTGCATCTACAAATCTCCAACAAATCTTTGTCTGAGCAGAATTTTTTGCGAGGTAAAGTGCACAGTCAATTAATGTAAGTAAACAGTTGCTACCAGTCACCAAATGGCACCTTTACACTTCATACCCCTGCCTCCTCGTTCTCACAAATACCATGAACACAGGTTGCATCATTAGATAAGTTTGATTAGTAACGAGCACAAATATGACAGGATGATTGGCTGCTTTTCTCACGATTATGATTACGATATGACCGAGTCAGGCTCTTTGACCTGACAGTGTCTTTCTATCACTTCCTATAAAATACACATAATGTTGATAATCCTAACAGATGGGAGAAATACAACAATCACTTACAGAGACAATGAGGAATGATTTTACTGTATAACTAAAATAACTGGAAGATCCATGTTTCCAGGCAGAGACACTTTCTGTCTGACTCCTTTCATTTTGCATCAATTTAGAAAGTGTTTGTGGTGATCACTGTTGCAGGAAAGATGCATGCTCTGGAGTTTCTACACTAACACTCTAGCTCATCGCTCAGTCTACAGCAACAACTATTTTTTTTATTTACTTATTTAAAATTAAACTTAATCAGTTTCTTCTTAAAAAATGCTGGACTTTTGAGATGTGAAGCAACTGGCTATCGTACTTCTATCAGATCTTCTACTTATAATTACAGTTCTATGGTTTTCAAACAATGGCGAAAATAAAACTTTTCAAATTTTGTATGTCTGTACAGTCTTATAATTTAAAAATGAGTTACTGGTTTAAAAAAAAAAAAAGAAGGGTTGGCACAAGAAAAAGAAAAAGTTTCATGTTTAAATAATAAAGTTTTTGTCAGATTATTCTGTCAAGCTCAAACAGCTGCTTGTTTTGGCATTAACAGCAATCAGGCAAGGAAAGAGCAAATATCCCAGCAGAGCATGGTGCTGCTGAAGTACTAATACAAATAAAAGCAGGTGTTGTTCAATGCTTGAAATTGTACAGGTGTGGTGTTGCAGAGCACAAAATGTGAAATGGGATTAGAAAGAGGAAATCACTTTCTTTGACAGCACATCTCTATCTCTACAGTGTACAACACATCCTTAAAACTCCATTCACTGTGGAGTTTCTAATGCAGAAAACCCATTCTCAGTGCTTTCTCTCTGTGACTGTTAGAACCTGATATTCAGACGAGAGTTATTGTCTTCTTAAATATGCAGACTTCTCGGAGCATTGTGGATGCACCTTGAGCTGAGATGATGTGTAAAATTGCATTTTTAGAGGCATGCGGGCTGAGAGAGGAGGCGTCATGAAACAGACACATCACAAGCAGCCCTGGCAGATTGTTTAAATGAAAAATCTCCATCTATTCTGCTCAGGAGTCAAGCACACGGAATCCCATTTTCCCTGGGATCCTGTTCTGATTACTGAGCTAGCATGAAGCACACACATACACTCGCCCCCAAAGAGAAACACATCGAGCCAAAAGCAGAGTTGTGCTATTAGCAAAGTAACTTGTGATGTGGTAAAAGGGTCACTTATGTCATTAGTGTTGGGGAATTGAAAGGTGTTTGATGAGCATCATCCTGTCTGCTGTGGCCATCGATCTGTTATTCTGCTCATGTCCAGTGTCCTTGTGGATTCAGTGGTTGCTTTTACTTGCAACTGCTTACAGTCTTAGGAAGTGAGGGGACAGAGTGCCCCTAGCATGAATAAAAGAATAAATATTTCACATGAAACTGTGCAACATAATGTTTCTGCTGTTGTGTACATTAATGCAAAGCGTCAAGTGGTTTCTCCAAGTAGAAGTACTTTCTAGTGTCACAGATCCCACTAGAAAAGATCTTTAAGAGTGTCTGAAATTGGGTTTGTAAAATTCTTTGGGCTCAATATTAAGTCAAAGATTTTGCAGTTGTACCTGAATGTTTGCAAATTATTTCAGCGGTGCGGAAAGACAGGAAGCCATCGGCTCTCTGATCGGAAAGTTTGATTTGTCACCATCCAATCAGATAGAAATGTTAAGATATGGAAAAAATTTGCAACTGCAACTTCAGTGTCTCGCATGCAGTTTTGTCTTTTGTACCTTTATATTTGTTTCCCCACAAATACAAATCTTTTTTACAACCACGCAAACCCTTTTCTGCACATTTGCAAACTTGAATTTTTTAGGCAGATTGTTTTTACAGGGTGACAAGCTTGATTTACGGATGCAAACTCTGACATTATTTGCAAACATTCATTTACAATTGCTAAATATTTATGACTTAATATTAAGCCCATAAAATCCTTGTAGTATTGTTTGTAGTATTTTTTCTCTCCATTTCTTTCCATTTTCTGTAACATAAGTTGTGTAAATGTCTATGCTCCTCCAGCATATCAGTTAAATTACATTACTTAAAAATTTATTTTAAAAAAAGTGAAATATGTTCTAGATTTTGTTTACATTTTTTAAAACCCAACAGGAAGAGAAAAAAAATGGACTGAAACTGTGCAATGTTTTTTTTTCTCAGAGGAACATTATTCACTCATCACTGGGCTGATTATTGTAGAGTCTTCATGTTTAAAAAGCGCCACACAAACTGAAATAGATTAATAGAAAAATGTTAAGACCTGCTTGTAATCAAGCGTCCCCTACTGAAAACCTGCATGACCCAGATAAAGGTCTGAGAGTTCATGGTGGTTCCTTCAGAGAGATGGAGGCATTTTAAAAACGTGTCCATCTCACACGTTAACAGCAAAAAGCAATCTCAGGACTGAAATCAGCACCCAAAGGCAATGCTCAGATATGACATAAAACATAAAACGCATCTTGTCAAACCGGAGATTGCAGCTTGAGCTTCTGAGTCTTTTGCTCTGCAGCACTGGTGTATACAGCAGCCAGCTATGGTGGCTTTGTTGGTGCATGATGAAATGATTACCAGTGAAAATAGCCTTGATGTTGACAGAAAACAAAAATTAAACAACTGATTCCTCTTCGGGGAGAAGTTCAGTGACTTGCTGAAGAAGCCTCAGCAGACTGAAGGCTTGTTGACATGTCTGCTGGTTCCAGGAAAGCTGCTCCGCCGACCACATTCTCCAGTACAGGCATGTTGTATTTTGCAGTCCTTGGCAGAATGTCTGTTTTTAATACACAGTGAAGTTTAATGTGTTTTTCATGTCCAAACTCTGAATGAACTGTAGCATTTGGATTATGAAGTGGTTAAAATGTTAAAAACCTTTCATGTCTTTAAACCAAATCTAAGATAGGACTCAACAACTTAAAGCAATGACAAATAACTGAATAAATATGTAAGGCGTTTGATGAACATTGTGAACATTACATATCTGGTACTGTGTAGTTTGTGTAATTTATTTTGAGTGAGTGTGTGTGCCACAGTGAGGGGTGGTCTGTCCCTCTTTCAGATGTCTTCCTGGTCTCCTCTCCGCAGGCCTCTTTGGCACTTATCTAGCGTCTTGTGTTAGGCGCGGATAATCATCGAGCTTGATGATTTGTGTTGTGGCGGGAACGAGACCTTTCCAGGACTGCGCGGCGGTTGTCTGTTCAGGAAGGAAAAAATAGCAGAGACAAAGAATCAGAATCAGATTGCGAGGCTGAAAAAAGAACAAGAAAGTGTTACATTGATCCTTTCTGGCAGAGGAGCTCAACTAAATGAAAGACTGTACAGAGAAACTAAAGGAGGCAAAGAAAAAGAGACAGAGGGGAGAGGAGAAACAACATGAAGCAAATCCAGGCTGATTGAGAGCAAAGCAGCAGGGGAGGATGGAGAAACAGGGGAAGCTGCTGGAGTGGAGGTGCTTGTGTCTGGTGTCATAGTAACTCCATTTAGCTTCTGATCCTGGTTCCCACTTAAGAACCCCTCGACTATTCTCACATCAGATACAACATATGTACTGTAGACAAAGTAAATGCACACATACAGGCACACCAATCACTAGATAATAAGTCAGCAACAAGGAATAAAAACACGATAAGTACACTGCATGGCAATTCCAATTCCAATACATGGCATGCAATTCCAAAAAAGTTGGAACTATATTATATTGTGAATCAAATGTTGGTTTATGAGATTTTAAAATCTTTCATTCTGTTTTTATTGGCATTTTCCATAGTATGCCATCTTTTTGGGAGTTTGAGTTGTACGTTTAGGGTTTTCCAACAGTCTAGGATGGCCTGTTTATTGTTTTGGTGATACCTGAGCTGCCTTGCTGCAATCCTTTTTGCTGCCTGTCCTGGTCTCTGTAGACCAGGGTTTCTTTCTGAGACACCATTAAGTGTGTTGAATCTATACTTATCTAACATTTTAGCTGAAAAAATGTGCACAGGTGAACCTGTTAGATGTTTTATTTAATGAGAAAAACAGATTAAGCCCGTGTTTGCAGAGTGTCGGTAACAGTTCAGATGAACCGTTAAAGCTCTCTATGCAGAATACTAGAACAACAGTGAGCCTGTGCAAAACTGACCTATACTGATCTAGACTGGAGCAGAGGTTTTTTTCTAAGTTCCTCTGTAGCCAGATTCATAACAGAGTCATACAAATATTTCCTTCTATGTTATCCAAACATGGCTGCCCAGAAATACCCATGACATCCGCTGGGCAGCCAGGTGGCAGGTGGGGCTGGACGGAACCAGGAAGCGTATCCGTGGAGACGACTGCAGGCACACCCACACGGGGCTCCTGGTATTTCTAAGTGTGCGGCTGCCAATGTGCCCATTACTCAGTGCCTGCTGTAGGGTGCCAGGCGTCTGGGGCTCTGCGTTGTTTAATGGCACGCGCTCCATCCATCATGTCAGGTAATGAGCTAGGTGATAGCTAGGAGATATACACCAACATGTGCGCATACACAAGATCCCACATTCACAGCAGAGAACAGAAAGCACTCCCTTCTTCAGATTGGAAACAAAGCATCATGCAGATGGTGCACAGGAGGAGAGAGAGAGGATGAGGGAGGACAGCAACAGGAGGAAAAACAAGAAAACAAATCAAGATTTGTTGAAGGAAAAAGCATAAAGGTTTTGCATCCTCTGCTTGTCCTAGATGAACACACATTAACGTACTGAACACGATGGTGAAAACTAACATGTTCTGGCAGCATGTCCAAACACATCATAACTACTTATGTAGGGTTTCTTTTTTTTTTGTCCACAGGTTGTGCTTCATTCTGTAAGGCTGACTTACGCAACCTTCCTCCTTTCAAAACAAGCCTCCACAGCACACAAAAAGAAAGGGAAAAAATGGGGACAGTTTAAAAGAAGGGGGAGGAAAGTAGATCATCCACAATCCAGCCCTGCCAATCATGTGCAAGCCCAACTGCTGTAGCCTCATTTCTGGGCAAGCAGTGGCCCTTAACCTCTCAAAGGGAGAATGAAAAACAAAGCAGAGAGAATACAGACCAGTGTGTGTGGTCGTCTCTGACTCCATTTTATACAGTAAATAGGGTAAGATGGTGGGAATGATCAAAGTGAATTTTATAGAGAGATCATATTAGCAATAAGGACAAGTGAAATCACCAAAGACAAACAAATATATCAAAAACACAACTAAGTGGGATTTAATATGAACTAAACCAAACTATTTTTCCAACAAAAATATGCATCTTCTGTCCATTCTGTAAGATTACAAATAAATGAAGAATATCCATCATCAAAGCAACTATTACTAAAAGCTTTTTTGAAGAGTTTGAATAAATGTTGCACTCTTTGTTTTCTGCAGTACATCAGAACTATAGTATGTACAGCAGTATAAGTGGTGTTGCCTCCTACTTTGAACTTATCCTTGACACTGAATCAGTTTGGGTGCATTGATACTAATATGAGAACAATTCATTTATTAGTAGAAAATAGTTTTTAGTCTTGGTTATTTGAAGAGACATCCATTTCCTGTGCTGTGTCAACAGTAGTGCATTAGGAAGAACCACTTGTTGAAACCCTGCAGATGTACTGCCTCATAGTAAACAGGGTTTGACAAATGACAAGTGCCGTTTTGGGGGTTTTGGGCTCCTACCTGACTTCCCTAATATATTGGAAAGATTTTGTCAAAGACGTTTCTAAGAGGGAAAGAAATTTGCAGTAAAATGCATCTCCCATCAGAGGATTCTTGAATAGAGAGCTTTTAGCTTCTCATAAAGACTTTCTGTTCCTATCTTCAGGTGCCTACAAACCCATTTTTTCTCACACCACATCAATCTATCTATCACAACTGAACAAACAGCAACCATTTCTACTGGGACAGAAGCATTACCACTAGCCTCTACTGAATTGAAGGCTTTGACACACACACAAACAAGTGGGGAGGGAAACAGTTAGACGGCGGAAAGGAGAGCTCTACACAAAGACATTTTTATCTTTTTCTTTTTTTTTTAAAGCACTGATTGCAACTCTTTCTACTTGCATTGGTTTTGATGATTTCTTTACGTGCTTCTCCCAGAGGTGACATATTTTCGAGTTACAGTGAGAGCGACACAGAGGAGCAAAAGAAGCGGAAAGAAATTGACTAAAAGAGAGCAGGTATTCTATGTTACAGCAGGGATATGTTGGCATCTCAAAACTTAATTAAGTGCTGGCTGGCACCGTTTCTCAAAATGTAACTAAATGCACTGTGGATTACAGCAAGGGTGGGCAGATGGTGGGGGAAGTCAGTGAAATGCAGACATGCACACCATCTCTTTCTTTCTCCAACACACTCACAGGGATACATATTGTTACTTAAGTTAATGTCACAGATAAATGGCTTGGTGCGTGGCTTTGAGGAAAATTGTACTCTCTCTTATGCTCTCGCCTGTTTTTAACAGACACGGGCAAATCCTATCATGATGAACCCGGCCACGGGAGAGGCTCTGAGTGAGAAGTACTAATATGAGGAAGATAGCACACAGATTGCTAAACAGCTAAAGCTGGTGCGGAACTCTAACCTTTTCCTGACAGAGGATTCCAGTAAGATGTCAGTTCATGTTTTGATAAATGTTATGAGATTCCTTGAAAGAGATTATGTCTCATTATGTCTTTTGTGTTCTTGTCATCTTTGGCTAATTGCATAAAATTACTTCATCATACAGTTCTGTGATCTGTAAAAGAAGGAAATGCAGCCAGTCATTTATCAAATGCTTGAAAGCTTGAGACACTTTGTGAAATTACCTCCCAGAGGCCAGCATAAACAGGATGTATTTAAAAGTATTCTGCCTTATTAGTTAATTATTGTATGAGCAGTAACAGACTCTGGGCTAAATCTAAACATGGTACACTAAATGACGAGGGTCAGACTCACATAATCACTAAAATAAACAGATTTGGAAGACAAGTGGAGTCAAGCTACAGCTGCTGTAGAATTTCTTTCAATGTATTTAACAAGTGAGCAGTGATATGATGTTTGTGATGTGTCACTGGATATGTGTAATTCTGTCTGAGTGGCTCCGCGCTTCACTTTGTAACCAGTTAAACATAATAAAGGTGATTAAATGTGCTCATAGCCCATCAACCATGTTTGCTTCCAAGAGAAAAGAAAAACCATCTGCAACAGGAACAGCCACAATTCTCTATCACCCGTTTTCATCTCTCCCACCTTCCCACTTCCAGCCTCCAAGTTACAAGTAATGAAACTCCCCACACAGAAACAAGATGCAGTGTATAAATGGGATGCTGAGGGACGGCAGCTATTTCCTTCCACTGAAAGTTATGGTCAGTGTTCCACAAAACTGCAGTGGAAGATGATGCTGAACCTTGTTCACATGTAAGATGGATCATCCCAAATGAGAAGCGTGAAAGGAAAAAAAAGTGCAGCTGAGGAAAAGGTGAGAAGACGTTATAGATTTTTTTTAACAGTGGATTAAAGGAGGACATGTGAGTGATCACTTTCCATCAGTGCCTCACTAAATGATAAAATACTGCAAACAATAAATAAATAAACACGCCTACTCTGACTTTTCAGCAATGGGCTCCTTTGAATGACCGCATAGCACTCAGAATGAATAAAACTTGTTCCAAAAAACAGGGCAAGGCAAGAGAGGATGGATGAATTTCACAAATTTCCTCAGTTTAAAATGTACGTCACAGCTAAGGTCTAGAGGACCAGAGGCCTGTCTTCCGAAGCATGATTAACATACCCCGGACAAACCCAGAGTTTTTTCATCTTGATCAGTGTGAGCTCAGATAAAAGGGGTGGTGTTTGCAGCTTCTGACCCATTGCAAACATGTAGAAACCCTGCTTCTCCATGAAAAAGTTGAAAATTATCCTTCAGAAATATGAAGAATTTAAACACATCATCCGGGCCAAAAGCAACACTGTTGCCGCAACAACAGCCAGGAAATTGTGGACTCTGTTAAAGCAAAAATTTGTGAGATTATACAATATTTATTCATGGGACATATAAATGGATAGCACTCTGATCACTCAGTGTCCCTTTAAAATGGCCTAGACGATTCGGGGAAGAGCTTCATCACTTTCCTTTATATTTATTATTACCTCCACCTAGGTGGAGGTCATGCTATTTATATATTTCATAGCTAAACGGAATTCAGAACAAGCCAAGTACAAAAACATACTTAAATTCTTCATGAGAATGAAGCAGATGCTGCCTTTATACTCGTTGATCTCTTACTCAATACACAACTTGCTCCGGAGCAGGTTAGCCGATCAGCGTAAGTTACCATGGTGACACAATCCCAGCAATAAGTTAACCAGCGTCGTAGTTAGGAAAACCCTGGGTTATCAATGAAGTTATCTCATTAAGAGAAAGTCCAGCTTTGTTGGACAGGCTTCCGGACAACTGTGAGAGAACTGCTCATAGAGAAATTTTTGTGAGAACTGCTCACTAAAAAATCAAATTCTTTATTCGAATGCATACACCTTGAGGTATATTGTTAGATTCTGGAGTGATGGTGTATTAGTCTGCAGTGAAGCCAAGCCTGCACAGACGTCACCTTCATGGAAGAATGATCATTAGAAAATCCTTCCTGCATCTTTGTCACAAAATCAGATGTTTGTAAATGAACAGGAAACAAACCTGATGCATTTTGGGAATGGGATCGCTGGAATAATGAATTCACTATTAAACTTAGCTGAAATCAACAAAGATACGTTTGTTACGAAAAAAAGAGGGCACAATACTTTTAAAAGAGCACTTTGAACTACACACAAAAAGACAGATAGATCATGCTGGCTTGTTATGTAGCCCCTAGATTAAATGAAAAGCCAGTAAACATCACAAGACCAGCTAACCAAAAGTTGAAGATAAAACAAGGCTTTTTAACAGTAACATGATCCAAAATGCAACAGTTGGAGAAATAAGGTTTTAAGTAAGCTGCTCTATCTACCTGAAATAAATCACAAGATCACTTGAATTTTCAGGAACTGGTTTCACTAAATGAATTAAAGAAAAGTTTAAACATCAGAAGCAGATCACTCTGTTTGTAAATGTTGTGCTTGACCATTCTGCCCCTTTTGGCCTGCAATAACTGTGGTATTTTCTTCTTTTCCTTCTTTTCCAAACATTTTGATGTCTTCAACGTATGATGATAGTATAGCTTTTTGTCACGATATTTACACGTTATTTTGTTCCATGTATATAGTTTGCTGTATTGCTGACCTGAGCTGCTGCCATTACGATTTTTTGACTAAATAAAAGTAAAAAAAAAAAATTTAATTATACACAATCATCTCAAGAGGATCTTCACTGTCTTCCAAAATGACCATGTACACACAAAAAAAATCTTCCATCCATCCATCCATTTTCTGCCGCTAATCCGGAGTTGGGTCGCAGGGGTAGCTGCCTAAACAGGGAAACCCAGACTTCCCTCTCCCCGGCCACATTCACCAGCTCATCACGAGGGATCCTGAGGCGTTCCCAGGCCAGCCGAGAGATGTAGTCCATCCAGCGTGTCCTGGGTCTTCCCCGGGGCCTC
>JBAMHW010000007.1:16955359-16987972 GCA_037177495.1 Rhadinocentrus ornatus | reverse complement strand
GATGCCCGAGCCACCTCATCTGGCTCCTCTCGATGCAGAGGAGCAGCGACTCTACTCTGAGCCCCTCCCGGATCACCGAGATTCTCACCCTATCTCTAAGTGAGAGCCCGGCCACCCCGCAGAGAAAACTAATTTTGGCCGTTTGTATTCGCGATCTTGTTCTTTCGGTCACTACCCACAGCTCGTGACCATAGGTGAGGGTAGAAACGTAGATCGACCAGTAAATAGAGAGCTTTGCCTTTTGGCTCAGCTCCTTCTTCACCCCGACAGACCAACGCAGCGTCTGCATTTCTGCAGACGTGGCACCGATCCGTCTGTCGATCTCCCGCTCCACCCTTCCTTCACTCGTGAACAAGACCCCGAGATACGTGAACTCCTTGAGGCAGGACCCCGTTGCAGACCTGGAGAGAGCACATCACCCTTTTCCAGCTGAAGACCATGGTCTTGGATTTGGAGGTGCTGATTCCTGAGGCCACCAAACCGGATCCCCTCAACAACTCGGCTGCGCCTAGAAATTCTGTCCATAAAAGTTATGAACAAAATTGTGACAAAGGGCAGCCTTGGCGGAGTCCAACCCTCACTGGAAATGATTCTGATTTACTGCCGGCAATGCGGACCAAGCTCAGACACCAGTCGTACAGGGACTGGACAGCTCGTATGAGTAGGTCCGGCACCCCATACTCCCGGAGTACCCCCCACAGGAGTCCCCGGGGGATACGGTTGGATGCCTTCTCCAAGTCCACAAAGCACATGTTGATTGGTTGAGCAATCAAAGACCCTGAACAGAGTGTAGAGCTGGTCCACTGTTCCACGACCGGGAAAAAAACCTCAATCCGAGCTTCGACTATCTGACGAACCCTCCTCTCCAGCACCCCTGAATAGACCTTCCCTTTTTGAAGAGGGGGACCACCACCCCAGTCTGCCAGTCCAGGGGAACTGTTCCCTATGTCCACGCGATGCTGCAGAGGCGTGTCAGCCAAGACAGCCCTACAGCATCCAGAGCCTTAAGGAACTCCGGGTGGATCTCATCCACCCTCGGGGCCCTGCCACTGAGGAGCTTTTTAACCACCTCATTGAAATCAGCCCCAGAGATGGGATAGCCAGCACCAGCTACCCCAGACTCTGCTTTGTCTGCTTTGGAAGACATGTTGGTGGAAGTGAGAAGGTCTTCAAAGTACTCCCTCCACCGCCTCATAATGTCCCGAGTCGAGGTCAGCAGCCCCCATCCTCACTGTACACAGTGTTGACGGAGCACTGCTTTCCCCTCCTGAGCCGCCGGATGGGGGACCAGAATCTCCTCGAAGCCGTTCAGAAGTCATTCTCAATGGCCTCTCCAAACTCCTCCCATGATCTTCACTGTCTCCCAAAATGACCATGTACACACAAAAAAAAAAAAAATCTTTTGCATTAAAATAGGCAAATGACAACTGAAAGATTGAAACATTTTATAAGCTGCAATACTTTCCAAAACAGGTGTTTCTAAGTACTGACCATGCAAGGTTTTTGTTGTCACTAACTGTAGCTAAAAAGACAGTAATCCAAAAAGTAATCCTGCTTTAAAAACAGTATGTAAGATATGTAATTTTTACTTAAGTTAGGTACAAACATAAAGATTATTGTGCTGTTTTTGGCCTGATTTTGCCTTCCCGACGAAGGACGGCAAATGACCGATTATGTCACGTATTATAAGATTTTCCTTTAAAATTTTCATTTTGTCTGAGGTGTGTTACGAGCAAATGTATCACGACAATTGGCTCCGAAGGGTTGTGGCCGGCAATCGTAAGTATTTTACATGTTCAATATTTATGACCAAAGGTCTTCACACGTGTGGGGAAAGCAGAGGACTCCTGAGTTGTGACTGTGTGGACTGTGATGTGGAACAGAATGTAGCCAATAAGAGAACAAGCTGACCGGGGAGCAACGAAGAATATAAAGTCAGTGTTCACGCTGAGTCTGTTATTTTTCCGTTCTGGATTTTTCTGTTAACAATAGTCCCAAGACCACCATCATTCCCTCTCCTGCATGTCCTCTTCCATGCTGGGTGTTGTGTTTTCCGGTTTTGGCCATGGTTCTTCTTCTTCTTTTTTTCCAGTTGTTGCTATGTTTCTTCTTATTGCTTTTTTTAGATCATGTTTGGTCAGGCAAAAATTTGTGGCTCAGAGGACTAGATTCTAGATCGGTTGCGGGACAGCATCGTTATGTGCATGTTGTTCTGTGCTCAGATTATCGGAGCACACAGTACGATCAAAACTGTTAAATGCCTGATTTTTTATCTTGATGTGTGAAGTCTCCAACATTTAAAATAATATCTTCAGATTAAAAAAAAATCCTTATGTGTGTACCTGGCTTTAATACAGTTTGAAAGTTAACATTTAGACTGTGATGCCCATATGTATGCTTATCACCATAGGCTGAATACCTTTTTTCTTGTTTCTATTTAACATGTACATACATCCAGTCAGTTTTTCAGAGACTCCTCTGAAGTCAAACACAACATAAGGTGAAATGTGCTTTTAGTTCAACATGAATTATCTGTAGCTAGTGATATTTTTTTTAAATAAGTGTCACCTAAATGAGGGGGCTGGATGAATGTCAGGGGATCCAAAAGTAAGGGGGCTGCAATCCGTGTTCTGTTGTTTTTTTTCCAGTATGTCATAGCAGGCAGGGGCGATCAAACTGACAGAGGAAAATGCTGGAGACAGGCTGCATAAACATGCTTAGGCAAGATACTGAAATTCTCCCACTTTCTGTTTCTCGCTTTTACTTCTTATTACTTATCCCTCTTATTACTGACATTACCCCCAATGTTTACACCAAAAGGCTGGCCTCTTGTAATTCCTGGGCAATCATGGAGTACAGGAAGCAAGCTAAACATTAACAATAATTTTCAGTTCAAAAAGGACAGTACATCTCATAGTACTCATATTTGGCCTGTATGTTTACAAGTCCACATTCCTGCTTGACAGTTTGTGTACAGATTTTCGAGGCAAAAGGAGCTTAACTGACATTTGTTTGAAATAAATGTAATGAGTAGAGGTAAGCAGAGAGCAGGGTGTTCGTAACACATGCAAGTGGTTTTGTCACCACAGGGATGTGGTTGTTCCTTCCATTCCTCTATCGCCACTCTATCTCTGAGTGGTGATAGACTCAAAAAGTGAATGGAGCCTTTTCTTGTCTCCAAATAGTGTCACATGACTCCCCCTCCATAAAATCCACTGAACTCCAGGTTCCTTGTGGTAAAAGAAGGGGTGGAACCTCTTCACTCAAACATGCCATCACACTTCAGATTTTAAGCTTTTTACCTGACATTTCTGTCCTCTACATAACGCTACACTGGATGGTGATATTGTGCATTAAATGGTAAATGATCTTTACTTATATAGCGCTTTTACCCAAAGCGCTATACATCACATTCACACAATTAATATGGACCTTTTCCTTTTGAGTTTTCATATAAACACAGCACTTAAGACACACTTACTGAGTTTCTGTTATCAGTGAAAAGAGCTTGTTCTGAAAGTAATGCCTTCGGGCTGATCTGTAGAAAATACTCTTCAGAGGAATACTGAATTACTTCACATGTTCATGCACAAACACTTATTGTTTCAGAGTTATAAGCATTACTGCATTACCTTTAGTGGTAACAGACAAAACAGAGAAAACATGTTGGCACTATGCGCACTTATGCTCTGCATAACTGTGTGAGGCAATCTTTTTATGAAAGAAAAAAAATCAATCATTCTTCTTAAATCTAGGCCAACATTTGTCAGATTTTTGATGGAAAACAACAAACCTAACAGACTACAGGTAGTGCATAGTCCTTGTTGGGCTCTTCTGGTTTAGAAATCTCCTTAAAATATCTCAGTTGGACTTGATTCCTCAGTCACAGAACAATGCCTCTTGGCATTTTGGGATGCAGCAGAGGCACACACAGCTCAAATCAACAGTAATATGAACACTTTTACAATCGATCAGAGCCTGAGGCACAACTCTCATTCATGATTGTCCTCTCAGCAGTCAAGTTTCAGTAGGAAAGCTTCCACCTAAGTATAACCATGAAAGAACACATATCCTCAAGAGTACATTCCTGGAACAGCTAAGCATTGCCCACCTGTTTGCCTGCTGTTTGAATTTAGTTAACACTTTGACATTATTTCTCTGCTGTAGCTCAACAATGCAGAATAAAGTGCAGCTTACTATTCTAGTGGTGGTCGGGTATGCACTAAAGAGCTTTTTGAATGTGAACATTAATTCCAGAAATAACCGGTGAATCATTTAGTTGCTCTTGAAAACATCACAAACAATGGACATCTCTATACGTTAAAATCCAAGGTGGCCTCCATAGAAGCAGGAGCATTGCCAGTTTTCTGGTCTGGTGTACTTTTAGAAACTATTTGTAGTTCATCATTCAGCGAGAAAAAAGAAAGAATCAGTGGAAACATTCAATGAACGTAATAGTCTTGCAAAGAGCAGGCCTCTGAGGAAGTTCACTAGTTCACTCAAAACTCAAAGCATCCAAAAAGATTTCAAGAAGAAAAAAAAGATTTTCTTATTTTCATTTCTTGATACAGAAAGCCTTAGAACTGCAAGGGGGTGTGCACTCTTTTCCACATAGTGGCATTTAAATGACTAATCATTAGAGGTCTAATTTACTCAATTAAGCTTTTTGTACGGATTCTATTGCTGTTGCCAAATATACATGCTGGACTAAATCTTTTGATTTTGGGCTTCAGCAGCAACCTGAAACAAGGTGTGCGGGAGCCATAGAGAGCACAGATGGGGTCTGTGATGGAGGCCTGAATCTCACAGGCCCCAACCAAGAGAGAAAGTAATCCATCAGGCCAAGGAACTCAGGCGCCTACGGGCATCGGTCACTGATCCTATAAAGACTGATAGGCCTCTACAGGGGTACAGACCCCCTGACAGTGTGGACATCAGTGCTGGGCTTGCTCCACTGAGGCTTGATCTGAACAGAACAGAGCCAAAGCAGTGACCTTCTTCCATTTGGATTCTGCGGAGGCAGCTATGTAGATCAAAGATATCAGTATGTACTGAACATGTTGTCAGATTGCAGTGAAAGACTCTCTAAACTTCAAAATTCAACTTGTAAACTAAAGATAAATTGGTATAATAACAAACTGGATATGAAAATGTGTCATTCTGCTATAATCAATTAATAACCTCCACTCATAAACAGTGTTTAGTTTAGTAACTAGACAGTGACAAAAAATTGTCACATGGCACAGTGTAAAACTTAAGATGAAGTAATAGGAATCTAATTACTTTATCTAACTGTCTGATGAGCACACGAGGTCAGAGATCGCATCAGCCAGACGAGCAGCTGGAACCAGCAGCAGCCAAAGTGAACCACATGATTGACAGGTGAATGAGTAGACAGAGAGATAGTTAGACAAATGGAAGCTAAGATATAGTTTGACAGACAGATGGGAGCATAAATGGATGGTTTGGCAGCATGATAAGGTAAATAGGCTGATGGATCACCAAACAAATGCAGGAGGAGGAAGGAAGAGAATGAGAGAGAAGAAAGGAAAAGAATGTCTGCCTGCAGACAACAAAAGATAGGAAGCCAGATAGCCTGATAAACACAGATGGATTGTGTTGATATACAGGGAGGTGGGGCAAGATCGATAGAATGTTTTATTCTATTTGCTTGACAAACTGGAGATTTGATGTGGCTGCTATCAAGGCAATCTGTTTCCACCGACGCCAGGCGTGACTGTTACAGATGGTGAGATAGCGACACATCTCAATCTTTGGCTAGCCTCCCTGCAGTCAATTTTAGCTGTAGTGCTAGCACTGCTTTAAGTAGTGTCATCACTTCTGTGTTATCAAAAAGACTTGATCTATAAAGCTATTGCCTACACTGGACTGATATTAGGCAGTGGTTTAAAAAAAGGAAGCACGGATCAAAAAGGTAAAGGAGTTGTAGCTAGGAGAGAACAAAGTCTTTGTGTCAACAACCAGGGAAAGTGAGGTACTCTTCTATTCAGTTTTGAGCAAAACAAAATGGATGCTCTGACAACCCGACGCCTCATTACTGCTGCTTACGTTTATCATGTCAAAATGGAAGACAAGGCTGTGCAAAGTTTAGAGGCAAGGGCTTGCCTAGTTAGAAAGGTGGCTTCTTTCTGCGGCTGCTTGAGGGACATAGGAGTGCACAGCTACAGCATTGATGAGTGTTCCAGGGCTTATAATAGACAGGAAAGGCCTAGAAAGCATGCCCTTTAGAGGTGCAGCATCTCTCACCATCTGACAGCTTACAGGGTCTAGGCTTCACAATGACACCTTCACGGTGCGCTCAAGATGACACACAAACACACATGCTCACAGGTGCAGAAAAGTCTCAGAAACACAAATAAGTTTGGCAGCGCAGGCACACAAATTACACACAGACGGTCAAAAGCACACGCATGCACTCTCACTCACACACTTTTCCATATGCGATGCAGCGGTAATGCCTGACAAGTGAAATCTCAGCATCATGCTGACAGTATTATTACATATAAAACAAGCCAGACTATAAAAACATTCTGCATTCTCTCAAAGACTGGGTTTCCTGAAACTAACATCTGTTTGTGCCATGCTAAGGAAGCAGTGCTGCTCTCACTGTAAACAAAAATACAGCTACTGTAAAGCTCCATCTCTTGGAAAAGCATTGAATTTCTGTCAGAAACACACAGCAGATGAAGGGGGCAAGCAACCTATTGTGGTTTCTGTGACTGAGATAGAGAAGTATGTGTACCCCCAACATTTACACAACAAAGGACAGCTCAGTTTTTTGCAATACATCACTCTCTTAGTGTAAGTATAAACAAACTGTACTCTTGTGATTAACTTATAGTTTGCAAACTGAAGAGCTTGTTAGCAGAAATCTAAAATCCATATACACTAGATCATATGTGTCAAACTCAAGGCCCGCGGGCCACATCCGGCCCGTGAATGAATTATTTTTGGCCTGCATGATCATATTTAATAACCTTTAGAGCTGGCCCACTGATAAAGTGCACGCATCACTATAATACTACAAGTCCCATAATGCACTGCCAGCGCGCTGGCGCGTCAATTACGGCCGCTAGCGCACACATTGTTCATTCTCTAGCAGCCCGACTGAGCTGCTTACTTTTCTCAACAACGCCTCTCCCCAAAAATCGGCTACATGAAAAGTGGACTTTGAAAACAGAAAATGTGTTTGCGAATATAAGGATAAAGCTGCGGCTTAAGTGTGGAGACACCGAGGCTGTATTTAAAGAATAAAAAGTAAGAAGACACTTTGAAACAAACCACCACGACAGATGCAAGCATATGGACATGGAAAAGTCTCCTATCAGTGGAAGAGTTATTAACTCTTTAAGCGCCAGAGTTTTAAAACGTGTTTTAAGGCAAACTGTAAGTTAGAAAATTGTTGAATATGAACCAGAGATTATGATGGCAGTTCTAATCTAATTTAATATTGTGGCTTCATAGTTTGGCAGCCGTATTAGATTCTACAACGTTCACAATGAAAAATTACACTGCACTGAAGGTCAGTTTTCTACACACACACACACACACACATAAATTAAATAAACATTGAACCAGTCCTTAACTTGTTCCAATTTTTTCATTTTGGTCTTTTTTGTGTATTTGAGCACTAGAGGAAGCCCTAAAATGTAGCAGGAACAATGGCATAAAAGTTCATGTTCCATTAATCATTTGTGCATGTTTTTCCTTCTCTTAAGCATCAACAAACATTATATAATGTGATTAACTATGTCTCTTTAACATTGGGTAAAATAACTCTATGTTACCTTATAGTCATTTATGTTTCAGCACAACTATTTCCCTCAAAACAAATCTGCAACCGTTTTGTCAGCTGCTGAGTTTTCCAGCAACAACCCAAACTGCCATCCAATCTCAGGATTTTCCAGCATTCTCCACCACTGATGCCTGCCCCAACTTAATAAATCATGGTGGTGTGTGTTATTTATTTATTAATCTCCCTTTTGATGTGTCCCAACTCACAGTGAAAGCAGTGGTGGAGATCACAGAAGGCTTTGCGAGTGAGCAGCCTTGCTCTTTCCTCCATGTGATCACTATCAGACTCATTTGGCCGTGTGAAGATGCGCCCTTCTGTTCACATGGGGGATGCAGGTTGGTGTGCTTCCAGAAACACTTTTCACTTTCTCTTCTAATATAAATCATTCATACTAAGAGATGCTCCCTCGTGTACACAAAACACCACAACCTATCCTGTGATGGGCCACACTTTGCTACCTTCATGTTTTTGCTTGTGCATCGCCTGTGTCACTGTCAGTGTGAGTTGTGGTCTATAAAACTTAAAATAGAGGTGGCAGATGCAGAATGTACACTGGCTGAAGATGTAGCCATCACATGACTTCTTAAAAAGTTGAGTTCCACATTGCAAACATTATTCCCTTTACTTAACAAGGCTGCAGATTTTTCTGAGTCAGGACTGATATGCTAAGTTGCAGTCTATTTCATTCAAATTCCTTCACTACATCAGTCAGTCCCTGACTTGAATGGACAAAGTGGTTGTGCATCTGTGTGTGTGCTAGCAGCTGCAAGTTGACTACACACATCCAGACATCTCAAGCGACAATGGATTCTGTGTGGATGAAAAATTCATCTGTCTCCTTCACTTATTCATCAAGAAGGAAGATTTTTCTGCAGGGATGGCCTCCAGAGATGCAGCGCTCACATGCCAGGTGGCCTGCCGCCACTTTACCCACAAGGTTTTCAATAAAACAAGCAAACAACACTATTCCAACACCTATAAATAAGTGATCATTCCTGAATAAAGTGCTGTACACAAACGTCCTCGCTGAGGCCACGCATCACACTTTAATGGGAGCCTGCACCGGTCATAGTTATTTCTCCTCCTCCTCTCTCATTCCTTTTTCAGGTCTCTATTTCTGAGTAGAGAGAGGGAACAGTCGGTGGAGGTAGCTGAAACCGCAGAGGCAGATGGGCATTCAGATCATCTTCATTACATCACCTGGCTCAACACTAGTTAAGATACAGCACTATCTCTTTATTGATTTATGAGGCTATCAACATGCACTGCCCCTTCTCTTTCTTTCTCATCTCTTTCATGCGCATCCAGGAAATACATCCATGTACATCCATCCAAGCGTAAGCAAACTTGAGTTACTTTCTTAGGTGCATTTCTCTTTCTGGAGACAGGTTGTTCGCAGCACTTTTGAACATTCAGTGTGGTAGCTTGCCAGATGCTTGGGCGTCTGTCAGCATGGTGCTATTGTTAGTTAGTTTCTGGTGAGATTTACATGGCAGAAAAGCCATCAAATAAGATATTCTACAGAGAATATGAGAAGGAATCACACCTAATCCGTGCACCTGCGTCTTGGCAATGCGGAGTCTCTTTTCCATCCAGACCAAGACAAGCAGATACATGGAACCTCCCACACAATCAAAACTGCAAACTTACACAGCAGCTTGAGTTTAGTTTAGACGCAACGTTTCCTGAGGCCCAAAGGATCTTAAATACCATGCTTTTTTGAAAAACTAACAGATACATATAGTATACTTCTCAAAAATTAAAATTAAAAGGAGATGGAATTACATCAGAAGTTCTTGCAGACTTCATCTAATGGCCATTTTTTACCACAGGAAATAAACATTTTTAGGAACTTAATACTTGCAGAATGCAGTCTAATACAAAAAGAGTAGCTTTTCTTATTTTTTTCTGTAATATTCCTTCATTTAAAGGTTTTACTTAGGGCATGAGTGCTCTGAATTAAGATTTAGTTCCTGAGGCCTTAATTTGTGGAACTATTTGGCCTATTAAACTTTTTCCTCTCTTCCTGACTGATGTGTGCACGAACACACAAACACAAACTATGCACATCAAACCTGTGCTGATTAAAAAGGAAATGGGTCACAAGTGTCCTGGCTAGTGGCACTTTCCGCTCTGGCTCAATAAGCCCCGCAGTTACCCAGAATCCCTTGGCATCTGTGTCAGAGTCAGGGCCTGCGGCAACACACCTGTGTCCACATTTCTTCTCTGGGATCAATTAGCATTAAAGTTTCAGAGCTGCTTTCCCGCTGGGTGGACATAGTGTACACTGGAGGGGTACAGCCTGAGAACAGCCAAAGAAAGAGACTGACAGAGACGTGAAGAGAGAAATAGATTTGTAGAAACACACTGCTGCAGCCAGAACAACTGACACACACACAATCATCCTCCCACCCTCAACCCTGTACCAGCTAAGATTGTGGATGTGAAAAGGTCACCACACATCTGTGACTTTTTTATCTGTAAAAATTCAGTTCTAAACCCTAAAATCTCACATTGGTTGGTATATGCGAGTATTAGGTCAGTTTAGCTTCTTGAGATACATATCTGCATACATGGCTGTTACAGTAATGGAGGTGTGTGTAACATTGTATAAAGTGTGATACTTAAAGTGTTGGTGATGCTCTTCACAATAAAAGTATGGATGTTAGACCTAATGACGTGTTAAACTTTTTGTCTTTAAATAAAGAATATGTTTCTTAAGTATTTTTGGTTCTTAAAATAAGTAAAATAAGTATTTTTCAAGATTTCTGACAATGGTACACTACCTGTCAAAAGTTTGGACACACTGTCCCATTAGACTTAATGTTTATTATCCCATTCTTTGTAATTGGTTTTATTAGAGCCAGTAGTCACTGGTAGTTTAGTAGTTAAAAGTTTGGACACACTTTTCAATTAGATTTAATTCACTGGTAGTGTATGTCTGTAAAAATCGTAGTACAAAAAAAGGACAATATTCATGTGTTTTTTGTTCCATCTTTCACCTTAGCCTTTCACAGAATAATTTTTTTTAACTGTTCTCTGCAGTGCAAAAGAGTGAGTGGTTCCTTTCTATCTTTTAATAATTTAGCAGTTTGGTCACTTGCATCAAAATATGCAAGTGGAATGGTGTAGGAGTACGTCAGCACCCTTTCTAGTAACAAATGGGGTTCGTCAAACTGGAATATTACCATCTTTTTTTTTAGTTTGTATATGGATGATGGATCTTAGAAACTAAATCAACGCAGGACTGGGCGTATGATGAGAGATGTATCAATTATCTGATGTACCCCAATGAGTTGGTCATTATGTCTATTTAGAGTGCTGATTTACAACAGCTGCTTAAAGTCTTTGCAAGTGACAGCGAACAGTATGCTATTCTGTTCTCAACTGAAAAAAAGAGTTGTCACAATTGCTAGGACTAAGAAGGACCAGATGCTAGAATGTCTTTCATTGTATTTAGCAAAGTGTAAAAAGTGATGGATAAGTAGGGTATCATGGTTATTTAATATGTGCACAGATGTTGTTAAAATAGCCTTTTGAGATTACTGAACTGCTTTTTATACAGCCTTTGGTGCAGTCATAGTAAAACTAAGATAAAAAAGTTACCCAATACATTTAAGGATAGATTCAGAATCATACTTTGACTTCTTATTAGGTGTAAACATGCAAGCTACATGTTATCCACAAATAATGTTGTATTGGTTGTTACACTGGTAATGTAACAGTTCTATGAATTTACAATCTTAGGTTTAATCTAGCTTTTACTGCTTTGGCTGTAAAGGAGACTCCTTGCCTTTCCACAGACTGCTATCCAGTTTAACTTCCATATTTCTTTCCTAATAGCACCAAGATTGACATTGCTTTGAGTAGCACAGGAGAGACTGGAGTTTATTTCGATTGTCCAAGGCATTTTTACTGACACACATCTGTAGAAAACTGATATAATTGCATTTCAAACCTTCTTGGGTTTGGAACTACACCACTGGAAGATTCAGACTCGTGCTGCTAGCTGGTTGCTTAGATTGAGCTTGGTTTTTGACAGCTGGTAGGACAGCTATCAACATCTATTCTTACTAGCTAAAATCCAGCTGGTGCTGAAAACTGTGGTAACCAGCTTGAGCAGTGTTAGCTCGGGTGTGGAAGGTAGCAGGCCACCAGCTAAATGCAAGTTAGATCACATGAGGCAATCTGGTCCACCAAAAATGCCAACTAAAATCTAAAAAAAATCTTATGAAAAAACAAAAGAAATAATCAATCAATTAAAAAAATACCCATTTTAAGACCTGTGAGTCTCATTAGTATAAGTGTTAGCATCAGCTGCTAATGGGTTAAGCTGACAGTCTGTAAGAGAAGAAATTACCACATTAGCCCATCACACTTGGCCCTCTGTTACACTGACCTGATCTCACCTTGACTGACACCAGTCACAACAATCAACTATACAGTTGTTAAATGAGGTTAAAAAGGCTCTTTAGCTGGTCATTAAGAAGTGATTTTAATGACGATATCAATATTTTCTAAGCATGTCTATCATTAAGCTTCATTTGGATGTTAACTATTTACTAATAAAAAGTAAGCACAATACACCTTTCATCAGTTTTGTTATTATTGATTTAAATCAGTTTTATCTGTGGGTTGATCTATAAGAAAGATGCTTTTTTTTATTCCACATTTGGACTCTAATGAAGTAATCTGGGTCAACATGCTGCATGCACCTTAAGAATTTTCCTCTTTCCCAGAGATTTCCACCCAGTTTTGAAAAGCTCTACTCTTCCCAAGATCAGCATGTAGTAATGAACTTGTTCCATATCATCCTGTGTCAGTCACAGTCTGCCAATGCTACTGCTTATGCATTAAAATGAAGCGTCATGTAGCTCATCCCAAGTGAACAGACAGTCAACAAGTAGGCGGTACTGTTTGTTTTGAAGGGACTGTACAATCCTGGGGCTTTCACCCTGGGGGGGCTTATCCACCACCATGTGTCACTTTACAGGGAGCAGGGATGTGTTTGGCAGTGTATCCCCATCAGTGTATGTGTGTGTGTGTCTGCACCACAGAGGAAAAAGAGCACCGAGGGCAGCTGTACCTGCGCTGCCTCGTGGTTGTCTCTTGACAGTGCCCTTCACATCACAGCATGGGCCTGGATATGGGATCTGACAGAAGTGACCTCCATGCCACATCAACCTTCCAGACACACAAATAGACCAGCAGCCAGCACAAGCAGAGCCACACACACACACACACACACACACACACACACACACACACCTGATAACATACTGGTATGTTGGAAGATTCATGCCATGTGCCATACAAATCTAAATCAGAAACATGATGACACACAAGAAAAAAAATGACTAAATAAATAAAAAATAAACAAAACATGCAAACATGCATTAAGATGCATGTATAAAATACAAGATTTTCTAACATGATGTGTAGTCACAAACTGCACACCATGCTACCCCTCTGGGCTACTTAACCACCCAGCCCCCCCCTGTTAGACAGCTATCAATAGGGATTCCAGCAGAGCGTCTGCTAGACAGCATGGGTAAACAAAGAAGGGATGAAAAAAGAGCCTGAATCAAAGGCAGAGTGGGGGCCTGTTATCCTCTCCAAGCAGGAAATCATTTGCTGGCAATTTGTGACTCATTTTGAAGCGTTTTGTGTGTAGGGTGTTTTTGTCATGCATGTAGTGACAAGGAGGTTGGATGTGGGGTGTTGATTTTTAGTGGTGAACTTTAACTTACACATTTAAAATAATGAAAAGTTTGTTCTTTACATTGCTGTTATTTCCTGAGAATTGTTGGATAATCACATTTGGCGCGCGCATGTCAAACAGAAGGCAGTAACTGATGGAATTCAGTGCCAGCACATTTCAGTGATTGATAGAAAACAGAGAAAACAATAAGACGTGCAAAAGAATAAACAGCACTTATGTTGCTGTTTGAAATTCAGTGGAAGGAAAATTTTACCTGGCATGTCTTTTCTTAACTTTACAATCAATACAGTACTGCCACCACCACCTACTTTAACCGATTAGCCTTATCTTATTCCCCATAAAACTAACAACACTACAAGTAAATCAATTTCCTCAGCACTCTTTTCACCAGTGACATATGTTACTACTCTCCCAAAGGCCTAATTGAAATTAAGTTAGGTGACCTTTGGATCCTATAGGGACCTGATTGTTCTGCTAGCCCTCTTCTATATTTCATTTGCTCAAACCTCATAAATCAGCCTGTTGAACTTGGCTGGGATGATGGTCTCGACCTTTCTTATGACATTTCCAAATGGCCACATCCTCCACCTAGGATTATGGCACCATGCAAGGCACCCAACCATGGTATATGAAGATGAGAATGAGTCCATATGATCGAGTGCAGGGGAGAAAATTAAGCCGTGGCACTGGGAAATGACACTGATTGCCACAAGTGGTGCTCTGTAAAAACAATTTATTAAAATACAGTGTTTCAAGAACAGCACATCTCACATATAAGTGAGTTCGAGGAATGCTTTTGACTTGGAGAATAGATGGTCGAACAAATTGATGATACTTGAGTTTTGTGAAGAAACATTTCAAATTATGGAGATAATCCAAGAAGCTATTGGTAGAATGAAAAATGGCCTTATCCCTAAAGCCAGGTGGGTTTATAGTTCTTCACTGTAGCTGTTTGAAGGAGATCCTTGTAATGTGTCTAATGAAACCTACAAAGATGACATGAGGAAGCTGTCTTTTCTGTGGTGCTGTGCATGTACAGAGCCTATGTATAGACTGCTGAATAAATCCTGTATATGTGTGTGTACTGCAAGGAGAGAAGTAAAGGTCCACTTCTGACAAGCCTAGAGGGAATAGGAACATCTGGTGGACCGGCTGCTCCTCTGGTTAACATGCTCCTCCTCAGTGGCCCCCGACGACACACAATTCAGGTGCCATGTGCACTAAAATACACACACTGACATTCAAACATACGAACACAAACAAAGTCAAGTGCATGTACATATGCACAAACGTGTACTAACAGTTTCCTTTCTTGGCTAAATATGTTGCAGTCTTATAGGAAATCCACATTTTGTTTACTTCTTGTAAATAATGGTCCTTCATGGCAACAGATTTAAAACCATTACCGCAGCAAAGAGCAGTATAAATAGAAGGCCTATCATTCACGCAATGATGCTGAAGAGCAACTATGTCCAATTCACACCAGATGCTCCTCAGAGCCGAATTAAGCCTGCATTATCGCTTGTGGAAAATGTCATGTTATTGGCAAGGTGAACCCTCTCTACTCCAACCCCTGCTCTTGATGTAGCTATGCATGGATTTGTGCTGGCTCACTCCCATATCCACCCTGTAATCGACTGAATACAGAGCCATGACACATTTCATCTTTCTCGCCCTGTCATTTACGCACACGTCTTCGCGCACACCTTCACTGCACATCTCCATCGTTGTGTCATCATTGCTGAACTGGATAACACCCAGCATCAATTAGCAGCTTTCCTCACCTTCGTTAAGTAAGTAATGTTAAAGATGGAGGTCATGTTGCTGTTAAGTGCATGGTTGTGTAACAAGAGACGGCAGGGAGAGTGGGTTACTATTCCTCCCTGAAAGGTTGAGTTACTTGATAGAAGTGGCAGCAGTCTGAGTAGAATGATTGCTCACTGCCCCCGGGGCTGGCATTTGGTGCCCAAGGCAAGATATTGCACTAATAACTCCTCACTCCCTTCCCTCCTATCATTCACCCACACACATTCACACGTTTGGGGCTCTGTAGCCATAAATTAGCACCCTAAAATTTTCTTTATTTGAGTGGTCCCGCAGCACCAAACCCCAAGCCCAGTGATTGCCCAGAGTTTTTTTTTTTAATTTTTTTTATCCCCCTCTACTATCATCATGAGTATATTCAGTCCTCACAAACACACATATAGAGACCTAATCTCTGGCTTTCTGAATACTGCTGCCAGGTCTCACTGGAGAAATGATGGAAACGATGGTGTACACAGCAGAAACAGGCTACACACTTTATGAAGAAGCCTGCCAGCCAGAGCAACACGGAGATGGTCTCTTGACAGGGCCTCAGCATCCTTCCTTCACCAATCTATGTAATGAATGTGCTAATGACGGTAAAGCAGCAAGTACCTCATAGAGCAGCAGTTTAGACAGTGCTTCCTTATCAGAGAAATAAGAATGAAGACAGGGACATAAATACAAGCAAGGAAACTAGACAATGTTATGGACAAGGAGGGTGGAAGGTGTCAAGCAAGACAAGATATTATAAAACATAAAAAAACACCATTGTAAACTTAATGGTATGAAGTAGTGAACAAAAGATTGAACAAGGTATTATTTTTACACCCACCATCCTTACAGAATGTGTGGAGTGATGAACCTGTGGGATATACATCGATTTCCCTGATTCAGCAACACAAGAAGCATCTAAGTATCTTGAGCACTGGTCTCCTGCAGGTGGCCATCGCACACACCCAATTTTGGAATTGATTGATCTCACCAGGTTAATGTGCTTACGTATCTGCATTCAATCATTTTCACCTGGGGAAAAAAGGTTTGTTTATTGGCATGAATCCATTTTTACATGGCAAAAGAACTGGGCAGTCAGGAAAGCAATGACAGGTCTTTTGGAACCAATCAGGTGCCAAGGTTTTGAAAACAGCAACATAAAATATGGGACAAATGTAATCAAAACATTTCACTTTAAAGAAAAGAAACATCAAACTTGATGTCAAAATCAGAAATCCCATTCTGTACAAAGAATTCAGGTGAGTTCAGATGAACTTTATAATAACAAAACACTCCCAAATGTTCAAATCTCACAATGTTACAAACAGTGATCATGACTTCAGAAGGCTTCTAACAAAATGTAATGTGTGTGTTAATATATATTGGTCCGGATTTATTATGGCTTCGCATATGGAAGAAACTGGTACTATCAGTACAGTGGTAAACTAGAAGCACTCAGAGAGGGCAGACCTCTGCCAACCCATAGGGTCACTGAGAAAAAAAACCCAAAAGACCCAACACCCCACCCAGTATCAAATAATCCTAACCTTCTGGATAACTAGTTTGAGGATATCAGCATGATCCGGGCCAAACAACGTCAGATTATAACATCTACCATGATCTTTTTTTTTTTTTTTTGCAAATGATTAAGGGCATTATCTGTTAAGTTAGAAAATGTAATGGCAAAATCATCCATATCTCCCAAAAGTAAAGAATCGTTTAAAAAATTCCTGGATCCAGACGATGACACGGATCACCCCCAAAATGTAATCACTCGGTCCCTTAATTCCTTTATTTCTGACATTTTTTTGTTGTTGCTAACAGACAGAGTGACAAATGTACGCCGCTGAAAACATAACCTAAAGTTTTAAAAAAAGTCTTAATTTGTGCTTGATAAGGCTGCAAACTAATGTGCGGCAAGTACACAAGTGTTGTGCAAAACATGTGGAAAGAGTGTGTGTGAAGGGAAATTTAAAAAAACGTTTATTTGTACTAAATTCTTGGTATTGTGGAATTTCAAGGTCCATTGGCAGAAAATGAAGACACACAGACAAAGGGATAAAAAAAATGAAGAGCCTTACAGCAAAGGGTCTAAAGTAAAAGTCATTCTTGTGTCTAAATTGCTTTCCAGTCTTTTTCAACTTGTCTGAAAATTCAGCAGACTCGTGTTGCCCTCATCAACGGCCTATTCAACAGAATCTTTGTGGGCAGCACCAATCCTGATGATGCTATCAAGCTGTATTATGTTCTTTGATAAGTGGCAGTGGAATTACTTCAGTCACATTAATGAACTCTGAGGTGTCCTGATCCATAAAAGTAATGAATTTGTTAGAGGAAACTTAATCATGTGTTTTGAAATCATCATCTCAATCAGAAATGTCTTCCTTAATAAATAATGCTTTATCTTTTTTTTTCTTAATCAAATAACGTTTACTTAAACCAAACTGATGTGCAGCCATCTTTACTGATTAAAAATATTAGCATGGCTGCATCAGTGCGCAGCTTAGACACATGCTGAGGTAAAGCTAAAGTTGTCCGACACAATTTGATTCGGATGCATTTTGACAGAAAATCAACTTTCAATGAAGAGCGGCATGGTGGGTAAAATTAGCCATTACCCCACAGAGTAGGCATAAAATGTTTATAAATGCAAAGATGTTGGCACTGACTGTGCAGAGCTCGGGGAACATACTGACGCTTCGACAGTCGGAGAACAGGGGATAGACTTTACCTCATCTGGGGAGATGGAGGGAGAGAAAAAAGGAGGAGAAGCGCGAGGGGGCTTGTGAGAGGCTACAGTTATGATGTATGAAAAAGGAAGACAGTGAGCGACAGGGCGAGAGAGTTTAAAAGGCATGGTATCTGTTGGCTGGCAGGATGGGAGTGAGGGAGGTATGAGACAGTGGAGCGTGGCAAGTGCGGCAGAACAAACTGGCGGTGACTCATGGTCTCCTTCATTCACCACTGTGATCAGATCCGGCAGGACAGCCCACCATATGGGAAGGCACAACTTATTCATCCAATCACTTGGACTGCACACAGTAACAGAAGAGGAAAGGGATGGTGTGTGTCTGTGTGTGCGCCAATCTGGAGGAAAAGGTGTCTGAATATGACAGTGAATTAATAAGGATGTGAGGAGAAAAAGGCTAAAATAAGGGGGGTAATTAGTCTACTATATACTCAACATAAATGAACAAATAAAAAAAAGAGGAGTGACTGTCACAGGAGGAAGGAACTACAAAATAAAATGCATTGCTCCATGATTTGATTGTAATGAAATTTTTAAACCCAAATGCTCAACTGAACAAGTGCGCGCATTTCCTCCTTTGAGGCAACTCTGTGAAGATTTTGTTAACACATTTTTTACCAAATTATATCTCATTAAAATCAGCTCTTTTCTTACAAACCCAGCCAATCCTGCTCTGCAACAGTGCTATAAAAAACACAAGTAAAACACAATTAAATGGGGAATTCTCAGATACTTAAATTAGCTGTCTTCTTCCTCTGCTCTCCGATTATTTGTTTATCCTCTTAAAAAAAAAATCCCTGTAAATCTGTCATCCAGATGTCATACTGAAGAAATCGAATACATTGAAACAAATTATTTAATAAATGCTTCTCAGCATATAACATTGTGATAATCACTGTCTTTTCCAGGCCTCTGTTAAATGCAGATTAAGGCTAAGCTCTAAGAGGTGAAGGGCCTGGCAAATTGAGCCCTAACACACCAAGCACAGGAATAGAAGCAGACATAATCTAACCAAAGCCAGATATTTTTCTGAAGAAAAGAATGTTTCTACCCAGCTGGCAAGAGGCATCATAAACCCTTTTATGAGGTACCTAAACTAAACCGCGCTTCACAGAAAGCAGAACCAATTTGCTAAACTTCACAACATAGCAGGGGACCGCTGATAAAAGTGTCTGTCCTATGCCGTGGCTGGCAAAGATATTGTTATCCACTTCATTCCTCTGTCACCTTGCCAGTTTACTTCTTTATTTCCTAAACAGATAACAATCACTGAGGAATAATTTAAGGCTCAGACTGCAGGTGAGCTGTAATCAGTCATTTGGAATATAAGATGACAAAGGTGGGTAAGATGCACCTTGTGTTTGTTATCTTAAAAAAATTATTCTAAGAAATCCTCAGGCCAGGTGCCCAGATTAAGAATTTGGTTTTTCTTCTTGTTTTTTTATACTGATGTGTGGAAGAATTATGCAAAAACACAGACTGGGAGCAGCATCAAACCAAATATGATGCAGAATGGGAATTATAGGAATTTTACATTAATAGGTGTATCTGATTATGTTAGCTAAAATGCCTGTATAATTTTGAAAGACACATACTTGTAGCTTTTTAGGTCAAAAGATGGCCACAGTTACTCAGTTGTTATTTTCTTTGCAATATGTTTTAAAAAGAAAAAGCCATGACTAGTATAGTCAGATGGCAGCATTATGTAAAGCAAAAAAACCTCTTAGACGTCCCAAAAGGTTAGGTGGAGTGTTATCACATTGCCATTCAGTCTTATTCACGGGCACTCCTCCTGTCTTTTTGTTCATTTCGCCCTCTGCCACAGGCTCTCTTCTTTTCTTAGATCCTACACTTCAAATGATCTACTTTTACCTTTGTGTGCCCTTATTACAGGCAATTTAAGGGCAATTCAGTTTGGCAGGTACAACGTCGCACATCAAAGAAGATACTGTATTGATGTCTGAAATGCAATGACATGTTGTATCTTGTCATTATTTTTCAGCTGTCAGAACAAAATGAAATGTCCCCAAACAAGACACTTTAAATGATTTGCTATGTAGACAGAGCCCCTTTGTATGTATAAAATTTGGTCCATATACAAATGTTTGGACATTGACACATTGCTCAGTTTATTTTCTCATACTTAATTGCCAGGAATTCAAATACAATTGGATGACTGGCCCAAAGCTGTTTCATCAAAGGCTGTGGGCTCTTCTTTTCTAATTTCTTCATCAAATAAGCATCTAAAATGAGTAAAGCAGCTTCCAAAACGAATATATTTTTACAGCATGTTCTGAAAAGGTTTTCACTACATCTGAATTAAGCTATTTTGTAGGTGCATAAACAAAGAAAATCTGTCAGAAAGGAAGGTCACCACATGGTGCAAATCATTAATGGGTTGTGCAATAGAAAGGACAGATTACAGTTTGTCATTGCAGCATTCATTAGTTTGTTAAAAGTACAACCTGCTCCACAAAACATTTAAAAAAAAAAAAAAGTATGGCAAAGGCTTGAAATGGGTCATTGTCTGCAGCATACAATACCATCTGTAGCACAGGTAGAGGCAGTGTGATGACATGGGCAAACGTAGCTTCCAATAGCCCTGGGTCAGCAGCCTTTATTGATGATGTGACAGAAGACATACACGGCTGGATGAATTCTGTAGTGTTTAGTAATATGCCGTCTGCTCAGATTCGGTCAAATGAAACAAACTTGATTGGATGGTGTTTCACAATACAGATTGACAATAACCCAGTGAACCCAATAACCAGTGAAAGCGACCCAGGATTTTTTATTAATTTGTTGTTGTTTTTTTTAAAGGAAAGGAAATGGAATATTCTGCAGTGACCGAGCAATGCACATAGCTAACTTTTCCACAAATGACTCAAGGTGTCGGTCAAAACATATTAAAAAATTAATAAAAAACAACATATTTGCACCAATAATTTTTAAACCCTCAGTAAAATATTAAAAATTATCTTAAATACAAGATTATCTGTGTTTATAGCCATTTAATTGAAAATACAGCCAAAATTCCAATTAATGAGTCAGTTTCTAAATACTTCAAGATTCAACTGTATGTATGTTTTTACATTTGTTACTGACTTAAATCTTTTCATTTGAAGCCAGTCCCAGCTGTATTATCATTGCGGTTTTAAATAATAAAATGGTAAGCTGAACATGTGTCGCCATCATGAAGGCAGAGCTCCACCTCAAGGCAAAGAAAACATTATGAGTTCCTATACCTGACCACTGCCTGAAGGCTCTAACTATACACATTTTGCCCATTGCCCTATCTGGGGCAGCTACAGTTGATGAGAGCTGACAGAAGTAAGCATAAAAAAAAGTCACATTCTGACTCTTGATAATAGATGTTGCCATTCTAAGCCAATAATAGTGTCTATAATGAAATCAGTGGAGCAGAAAAGAGGCACTCTTTCATTTCCTTATGCGGGGCCGCACGTTTTGTACATCCCATTATTCATCAGGTCCTGGCTGCTGATAACTGTCACATTTGCATCTGAATCAACTTCCCCCCAAAAAACTTCACCCCCATGCAAATGAAGTGACCTAAAAAGAGTAGTTACTGTATTAAGTTATTTGTGAGCACCTACTCTGGAGGTTATGTTATTTGTTACCTGAGTGGGATGAAACAATGTTCTGGCAATTATTATTGGGATTATTTCACATTTAAATAATGCCATGAATGCGATCTGTAAAAAAGCTGTTTCTGTAATTCTTTACTCCTAATCTAAGGAAGTTTTAGGGCACGTTATTTGTATCTATACTACATCTTGTGCTGCCCTTTTTCTCTTGACTTGACCTACTTTCATGAACAAATGACAGGGCAAGTACACATCATAGAAAACGGTATAATCTTGGCCTTACTTTTTTAGCTGACACTTCACTACACTGCTCAGTTCAAAGGTAAAAGACTTTCTTATTTAAAATCTCTGCTGCAAGTCTGAAACATACAGTGTGATATTTGTGATCAATCATAACTGCAGAAAAAGATTGCCCTGGCTGAAAATAATAAAAAAGATGCTATCCATAAAGCAGCAATCTTTTGAGGGATGAACTCCTCAGAGCAAAGTCTAGCTGTGCCAGACAGACTGTTCAAAATCTCAGTAGACGGACAGATTAATGAGCTGTGCCTTCATACACAGCACAGCTAACCTGAGATAAATCTAGGTGCATCTCAACAGCACTGTAAGGCAACATATGGTGAATTGCATGTAGCATTTTTGTAAACTTATATATTGCATTTACAGATCCAAAAAATAAAGCACACTAAGGAAAAAAAAAAGATTTTATTTCACACGTGTCCAGCACAAACACACCAATGAAAGCCAGAGGGCAAATGGATAGAAAATGGGTGTGGGGGTCCTTTGAGGACCCTGAGTTCGGGTCTTAGCCATTAAATAAGCTGGCACTGCAGAGGTGAGCTGCATTGACAATGATTTATGGGAAAAACACAATCCATTGCTGTTATGAATTGGTTGGCTCTTGTGAGGACAATGCTCACTCACATGCGCATGCACAGGTGCACACAAGAAGACACAAAGGAAATGCTCATAACCATGCACACATAAACACAAAATCAAGAGGCAGCGGTAGAGCCAATGCTATCTTCCACTCATCCAGACAAATACAATTTTCATCCAGGACATATGTAAGCTGATTAAAACAGCCTACAAAGACTGGAGAAATATGGAGAAATATGTCATATCCTTCAGGACTGGACACAATATTGAGTGCTGCTTTGGCAATGGCATGCTACTCCTTCTCTGTGCTTCTCTAAGTCACTGCTTCTCTCTATCATGACCTTTCTGCATCACCTGATGGCTTCATGCATCCCTTTCATCCTTTTCTGAATCACTTCCTTTAGTTCCCTACTCTGCGGCTGTCCTTCTATATGTCCTTGGAAAGAATAGGTTATGAAAAGCCCTTTATAAGTTCACTCATGTTTTTTTTTCTTTAATATATACACTTATATAAAGATTGAGACTATGCATGAGTAATGCATTCATGACAAACAGCAGAGTGTGATCTGCTTCCAAATTCTTTTATGTTTGCTGGATCTATAATTACAGGAAAGCAATCTTTAAAAAAAAGTCAAGAGGGCAATTTACTGGATGAAAAAGTAGATAAAAAAGAGAACAGATACTCTTAAGGATATCAACAAAATGTGTTCATCATGTAAAATCACTTCTGAAATTAACGCTCATATCTACTTTAAATGCTCAAGTGATGAAGCCATTCTTGCATTTATGTTTTACTTGTCATATGTAAACACAAAGTGACTTTCAAAAAGTTTAGCAAAAACAAAGTGAAGAAGTGAGAGCAGCTGTGTTTTCCACTTTGCACTTGTGGCTTAGGTGGAGTCTTGCCAATCAAATGTGTGTCACCCACACACAAACACACACACACACGTGCGCACTAGGGGCCCCACAATGTCTGTTTAGCCACCGCAATAATGTTGTATCACTAGAAGATGTGTGAAGAACACATTTAAATTATGAATGGAGGGAGGTTAATTATGGATGGAAGGAGGGCAGAAATAATGCCTCAGACATTTCCATGAAACACATGGCTGGATACATGGCTATAGAGCCAGTATGCACTTCTTGGCAAGTATCAAGACAGAGAGACTCCTTAATTAAGTAGTCAGTGCAGATAATGTTCAGTCCTTGTTGTGTGTGGATGTATTCAACCTCATTTCTGTTAAAGAATAAGCTTCAAATGCATGTGTAAGATGAACGTGCTTAACTCAAGTTGACAAGGAAAACTGTTTTCTTATCGACAATAAAGCAGTAAAATTATTTTATGAAAAGCAATTATACTCGGTACTCATCCTTATAGGATGATGTGGAAAGTGATAGTGAAGACAGACAAGAGAAATCCATGAGAAGAGAATAAGGCATTAATGTTGACTTCTGTCAAAACGTTCTATTATTAGCTTTGTCTTTAGAAACACACTCAACACACAATTATTTAAAGGGCTTAATATTTCCCCTCCTTATATATCTGGACTCATAAGTGTTATCTGTTGCAATAGTCTGTATTGTTGTGGACTACTGTTTCCTTTGCAAAAGAGTTGCACCTGCGGCCCTGACAGATTTTAATGGGCTGTCAAACAGGAACAAAAGCAGCGTCTGCTTATAAAGGGGGTCAGAGATTTGTTTAGATAGCAAGAAATTGGGAGATGAAGACTGGGTTGGTGGCATGACTTCAAGAGAGTCAAAAGGATCAGGGTGGAACTAACAAAGGCCATGTCGTTGCCTGGATTAGAAAAAGAGAAGACCATTGGGGAAGAATGATGCTCCAGACACCCATATAGCCTTGTTTTGGTTGCTTGTGACCCCTGGAGGTTTTAGAGAGGTGTAGAAGGATTATTCAAATGGTTCAACTGCTGTTGTTCCAGTCTTGACAACTCACCTGAACTTTAACATAGGACAGCAGATTACCCTTAGTTGCTTATCATCTATCCACCCCTCCCACTATGCATTAATACTGGCTAATGAAATTAAATTAATAATCTGCATGTCAGTCACAACCTGAAAGTTTTGTATTACATCTGCAAGACTTATGTCTGGCACTGAAGTATCATCTTAGCAGATCATATTGTCATACTATTATCATACAGTTTCTTCTCTTTTTGTTTAATGAACAGTGTTGTTACTCATTCGATATATTCTCCTTGGCTATGTCTGTGAGTGTCTGACACTGCACCTGTTTTACAGGTCAAACCATAAGTAAAGATGTGACTGCAGTTTCTTTGTACAGAGAGATTTCTACTGCTGAGTGGTTGTGACATAAAAATCAAAGATCACCAGGGCTCATTCAGTTGCGTGCAATTCCAATAAGTAAAAATAGCTAATGAAAGCAAAGAAGTGAAACTTCTCAGATTAAAAAAATGAATAAATAAAAAGAGACGAGCCATAAATAAATAAATAAAACTAAAAAATAAAACTCTGGCACGCTCAGTTTCAGTGAAAGCAGAGCGATGAAATGCAAGGCCTTGTTTGATGTCTCCTTGTTGAAATCCTCAGCACCCAAGGCCTTGGGACAACCACATGGCCCATTCACCCAGCTCTACTAAAACATTTAAAGCTTTGCCTCCAAAGGGCAAAACTTTTGTTCCTTCACAAAAGGTCTGACCAGAGGTTCTCCCATAGAAGGGAGCTCCGTACAAAATCAGATTATTTCCACTGAAATCCTCCTTTCTCCACCTGCCAGTTAACTATGTCAGTACCATTGTGTCCTCTCTGATAAAGCTCTCCAGTTTGGCATAATGGAGGCTGGATGTGCATTATTGCTTTTACTGCCATTTATTCTATGAGGAAAGAGGCACACCCAACCCCCTCACTCTTTCCTTCTTTTTTATTTATTTTTTTTTCTTTGAAGAGAAATCTGGGCCACATGCCCAGAGGAACGCAAAGTGCTTTAATTCATTTGCACCTTTTCTCTCTGGCTGCCATCTCCAAGGCCTCTCTTTATGCCCAGAAGTGATTTGTTCAGGCTGGACCATCAAAGCAATTATGGCAGCGGCCTGCTTCCCTATTATGAAAAGAGATGACTGACAACAGGGGGAGGGTGCGGGGGTGGAGGGCACTTTGCTTCTATTTATTTGATCTGAAATTTTTTTCTTCCTCATCCACTTGAGCAACAAAACACAAGCAAAGTCTTCAGATTATCCCTTTGAAATTTTCTGACCAAACCATCTTATCCTATTCTCTATGTAACATATTTCAATTACTTTTCTCACCTTCCAGGGCAAAGCGATCACCACAGTTAGGCAGTGGAGGAGAGAATGCACGCAGTGTAACAAAACACTGAGAGGCATGGCAGGCAGTGATGTGTAGCAATTAATGTAATGGACATGAGAGAGCACAATCGTTGGACTAATGAGTATGTCTTATATTACAGTGCAAATGCATGGGGTCGCCAAGACTCCTATCATCACTGGGCTATAGGAAGATGGCTCGCCACAAAAAGGGATACTCCATAAATGGATAATGTGGGTTGTGAGAGCAGCGTACGGCGCCACTAAGCCGATGTTCCATCCAAGAGTAATAATTCTGCCTGGAGTGACATGAGGTTATTGGGATGGATGAGACAGGATGTGAAGAAAAATAAATTTTTTAAGAAAACTAGGCATGAAAGTTGAATAGTTGGATAGCCGGGATGGGGCAAAGTGAAGTTGATAAGAGAGGTGAAAGTAAAATGGAGGAGAGGAGGAGCAAGAGAGCGGAGGAGAAACAGAATGACACTGAGACTGTTGTGAGAAAGAGGGCAAAAAAGAGATGAGAGAGCACAGTTTACAGGCAGCAATATGACACATTGGCTAATCAGTCTGCTGTCTTTCTCTTTCACAAGCTGTCATCTCGGCCATCAAGTCATCAAGACCTTGTGCCTCTCCCTCTCTCATTGACTGATTCCCCTGTTCAATTATTCAAGGTTTATAAGCATGAGCCATCTATTCAACTAGCAGCAGAGCCAGTAAAATAATGACAGGGTTGCTTCTTCAGCCATACTCACTCTCATAAAAGTTTTACAATTGGCAAAAGAAAAATCAATTTCTTAGACAGACTTTTGCCACGACCATAAACATATTAATGGTGGCACCAAGAGTGGAGAAAGAGCCCTACCATGACGGAGACTGTAGTAATGCAGAACACAAATGGCTTCAGATGCTCTCGCACTAATCATTATGTATGGTGGTTGAATATTTACAATGATGAGATGCTATATTTGGCAATAACATAAGGTTTATACACATACATGTACGGTGAGCTATGAGGAGGTGTGTGGTGTAGGAGTTTGGCGACAATTCTGTGGCTTTAGTTTGCATACTGACCTTTTCCTTAAAAAGCAAACCTGTGTGAGTCACACTGTGACACTGAAATCAGGTCAACTGCTGGCCTGCCAGAGGGCTGGGATTAATAAACATCTCCATATATACACAGCACACACAATCAAATAAAAACAACATGCATGGTCACACACAAAAAAGAACAAAATGCATAGAAATACATGGAGAGACACTCCTTTCCCTTACTTGTTGGAAACCCTGAATAACATCACAGCTCCCATCTGCTGTAATCTGCCCAGGGGCAACAGTGACCTGAGCCACAGAAAGAAACTTATCGAGAGCAGAAAGAAAAATAATAATAGTTGAGGTAATGCAGTGTGCAGCCTCATCCTTTACTTAGCTGGAAATACCTTCAGGGTAGAGATGCAACAAACACAACAACCTTGTCAGGTTTCAAACTACAGAACAACTCCTCTACTCTATAGCTTCTTCTCAGAACATCATCTTGTCATCGCATCCTCATGCTATAGACTTAACATGTAAACTTCATTATTTTAAATACAGTGCAACTTTATTTAGACATCCCACTCAAGTCAACACATATATGCATGCAAACCAAATCACAAATCTCTACCCTTTACTGTTTATCTGTTTAATCCTAATCCACTGGAGGCAGGGGGTCTGTGCTGTAGTAAAGTGTCTATTTTTAAACTTGACATATTAGTCATCTCTTGGGGGGAGTGACGTTGTAATTTATGGAATTCATGAATACCAAGCTGTTGTGTTTCCTTCTTGTTTATAACCCCCCCTTCCCTCTTTCTGAGCACAGTATAACTAATTTGGATGGATTCAGACGAACTCACAGACAGTTGAGTAGCATCCCCATCTCTATGGAAGGATGGATGTCAATCCCTTCCAACTAAAAAGTCTGGTAGCCCTTCACACTATTTGGGATATGTGTTTAAATTATGGGAAATTATTATTTTTTTTTTTGTCCAGAAACAAGTTCACAAGGATGTGAAGATGCATTTAAAAATGTATTTTTGCTTTGTTTTTCTTTCTATTTTTCTAATCCAAACTAAATGTTTTATGAACATGAAGTGACAGAAAACCCAAAAAGTATCCTTAGGATAATCACAATCTATTATTATGCTAATATATTTAGATCATTTTAAAGGCCAAAAAGAGGTTAATATTAAGGTCTACTTTAGCCAGAGCGCAGCAATAGTTATTTGTTTTTAATGTGGCATATTTTGTATTACTACAGTGGTGGACAAATCATTTGTTGGCAAACCTCTGGCCAGAGATATTAGCTTTCAAAGCCAATGAGCTCAACTTGTACACTTGTGGGTAATTAGCATCGCTGTTCCCCCTGTACCTTTCCAACAACAAATATGTCATTGTAAGAATAAACAACAATTACACTTGTACTCATTGCACTCTAATTGCATCATGAGAAACACAAGCAAAGAGGTATTTAAGTCTATTATACAAAACCAACACGAAGCTAAAAAAAAACAAAAAAAACGGGGGTCCATGTCCTGAACACTTTATGTATCCTCTTACACAAAAATGAGAGGTTATATGGACAGTGAGCTATATTAAAAAGAGGATTCCGACAGCAATCGAGACCCTCATGGGGATTTTCTGGCTAACAAAAACATCAATGTGCTGCATGAACTTAACGTGGCTGAGGATGCTGTAAAAGCCTGCAAATAACTCATACAGGGCAAAGTAATCTGACCCTGCTTCCATCAGACACTAACTGAATAAAAGTCCAAAGAGCAAATGATAGAAGGGAGGGAAAAATAGGGAAGCAGCCAAACCGTTGGGATTTGTACTAAGTAACTAAATGGGCATCCCACTTTTCCATTACAAGAAAGGAATAGCTGTTTCAACTGCTGGATCTAAATAAAAAGGTGAACTTTGCCCTTCCTTCATCTATTGTTCATTCACATGTAAACGACTTACAGCCCTCAATTTCTAAACTGCCCTATATGGACACATAGAGATTTGTCATCTTACAGCATCCTTGAGGCCCATCAATAAATAAAGCTGACACAAATAAACAGATAAATAAATAAATGTGAAGAGCCTAGCAAATGGGCATCAGTAAGCATTAGTGATGGAACCATGTCAAGCAAAATCATGCTTGACTGGAGGGGGAGTGCCTGAGTGAAGCAGCATTCTTGCTGATTGCATACTCAGTATGTGTGTGTGTGTATTTGTTTGTGTGTGTGTTTGTGAGAGAAAGAGAGTATAGGGACAAATCTGACATTTTTGGCTATGTGCCTTAATTTAACCCTAACAATCTAATTTGCTTTCTTTACGTCTGTACTGTCACAACTGATGCATCCCTCCATCAATGCACTCTATTCATTTCATTTTACTAAAGATTTTTCCTTCTATTTTCTGTAATCATTTGTAAACTTTGTGACACTACAGATTCTACCAACCCCTCTATGTGTGCCTCAATAACAACCTACATTTCCCCAGTAAGAAGGAATTCTCAACAAGATACATTCATTCTTGAACATGATGAGAGTATAACTCCTCGCCTGATGGTTCACATATGCAAGTAAATTTCTTTTGAGTTAGATTTTTAACTTTAGTGTCTAAACCACTATTTGCTGGAAATCTAGTTTTTGTATTTTGCTGTATTTTGTCTGGGCAGTCAAGTAGAAGGTTTACTGTTTTTAAAGAGAATAAAACATGCTGGTAGTGTAACTGTTTACTTTTCTCTACTAAGGATGGGGGGGGGGGGGTGACTGCTGTCAATAAAATTTAAAACATGTATTTGCTGGAGTTCATAGGAGAATGTTAAGACCACTGCAATCAACCATTCCATAAATAATCCCACACTAAAAAAAATGTGCACATTATTATATTTGCCATTCAATACATGCAATTTATTACAGCAAATGTTTTCAGAGGTAACAAAGTTTTGTGTTATGATCAGTCAAGCGTGTTACCTGCTTCTGAATTGCACTTTGTTGTTTTGTTTCCACTGAGGTACTACACCTTCAGATTTTTTTAAAGTATTCGAGATCTGAAATACGTGTTGATTATAATCAGTATTTAAAACTGGAGGGAAAACAATGGTGTGTTAGCTTCACTGTTGCTTCAGCAAAAGCATTGTTAACTGATTATGTATAATTTATTTTGATCTAAAAATACTGCCTCCACTAAGGTTTTCAAAACCTTAAAATCAGTATAAGCAAATTGGTTTAACAGCAAAACCTTACTTACTTAACACTACTGAAAAACATGCTCGATTTATATAGTTACACTACTACCTATGAGAGTACCAATCATGTCATTTTCCTTCCTTTGTGCTCATAGAAAATTTAACTAAATGACATACTAAATGAAAGATAGCACATTCTTGGACACATCCTATTTTTGTCTGTATTTCTGAGAATTGCCGTCAGTCCTGCCTGATGTGTATCTTTTCTTAAACCTCAGTATTATCATCAGAATAATCTGCCAAGGTGGAATATAATTGATCAATTCCGCTACATTCTGGCTAACAGATTGTAGATAATTGGCATTTAAAATGGATACATGAGCCTGGACATGATGTCTTAAACTTAAATAACAGGCGCTTTATATGAAGGGGTAAAAACAGAATTGACTAGAGTGAAAGAAGTAAAGCATTTGATTCTGGCACTGTCTTATTGTCAGAGGAACACATAACCATGCAGGATGGCATGATATTCCACCGCACGTTATTTGTTCTCTAACTGATCATCAGTTGGCCCGGCTGTGTGCCTAATGAGCGATAAATAAGGTTTAATTCAACCGACACAAGTTGCCCATCCTTCAGCACTAAGCATGATGGCTTGGACAAGATTCCATTGGAATTATATGAGGGTAATTTTTCAGCTGGTGGGATGGTCTGATTGCCTCTCCTATATTTGGCTTTCACAGGCATTCCCCTGTCTTTAAGCTCGGCAAGTTTATAGGTCTATTAGGAATACATCAAATGATGAGTGGCATCAGTCTTATTGTGTGAATGTGCCCTGGGTAAAAATAAGATAAAACCTTCCATTATGGGGCTTCCAAAGTACATTTGCCCTCCAAATATGATCTAGTATTGACAATTTACACTTGGGGTGACCTTTCTTAACTGCCCACATACTTGAAAGCCAATATTGTTTGAACGGCGAGAGAGAAAAACACACAGCTCACTGCAAATGCTCGGGGAAGTTAGTGAATAGGATAAGTTGGTAGACAACTTTGCTTGGGGATTGTTCATTGATGATTCACTAGGCAGAATAGGTGGAAAACTGAGCCTTTTTGTTTTTACACCAATGAAGCCCTGCACCAATAAAGTAAGACAATGCTGGACACTTGTGTGAAGCGCTCTGAGTCCATTACAGCACTCTGTCATTGACTTTATTTTAAAAAGGAATGAAAAAAAGAAAAGAAACGGTATTATGACTGGGAACTCGGCTCAACATGATAAGTCTTCTAAGACTGGGAGCTGTAAAAGGGCAAAATATCATCAAAAGGGCATTTGGACAGTCCCCTGTTGATACCCTGTACTCAAGTAGATAGGTTCACTTCAATTCAAACAGCAAAGGGTTTTTGGTTGGTGCTTAACAGTGGGGGCAGGGGTGAGAGAGAACTGGTGTCCACTTAGAGTTTCTCCAAGATCTGATTTAGCCTCTAAAAATTGCTCCATGTTGCACTTCACTCGCTTTACATCCTCTCTTGCCAGAGTAAGGCAATGGATCAGTTATGCCCCAATGGTACTTAAATGGTACATAAAGTCCTAATCTATATTTCTATGATGGGTTTTCTGCTGAGAATGAAAAATGATGAGGTCCAGAGAAATGCCCTTTGAGTCAACACGAGGGACAATGGCTGTCTCTATAGTCTAGGACATCAAACTTAAATAGAGTAGCTGTTCATGCCTCAGTTCTTTCCCATCTGCCTTTCACTTTGGTTGTTAATAAATACCCTTATCTATGAGAAACAGGTGATAGATTCCAAGCAGTATGTCTCTATAGAGGTCTATTCTCATCTACTCCATTGATATGTCACATCTACTAACCCCCTGAGCTGGAGCATGAGACCCTCTGGGTCTCTTTGCCCCAAATCATGTTAGCTCCACTTCCTGTAGGAGCGCTTCAAGGGCAGCCCCGGTGAAAAACATCAGTCAGAAGCTTGAGGAGGCAAAGTCCTCAACTCAGAAGCGCCCTGCAGCAACTATCTGATATGTCACACTAGCATGAATATGTGTGTGCATGAAAACGTTGCTCATGAACATCTCCTTAAAAACAATTTATACTTAATGAATATTGTTTGAGTACCAGTTCTCCCCAAATGTGATCTCAGGCTACTTTTAAGAAAAAGCAGACAAGTTCAAAATCAGGTCTAAATCTTTTCTTTGAAGTTTTCCATTTGCTTCTTTTCAAATCCCTCCCTCTTTAGAGCCTTTAAAATTTCACAAGACAAGATGGGTGATTTAATCTTCATTAAACTTACAAGGGGCTCTTTCTCTGACCTGACAAGCGGAATTAACAGGTGGACTTTCAAGAATTAGAAAGCTTGAAATGCTCTTAACTTGATGAGTATTATATAATCTATATCACTTATTCAGCTTTGCTTTATCTAGTGTTGAAAAGAAAAAAACTATCTATCTATCTATCTATCTATCTATCTATCTATCTATCTATCTATCTATCTATCTATCTATCTATCTATCT
>JBAMHW010000007.1:16934456-16955259 GCA_037177495.1 Rhadinocentrus ornatus | reverse complement strand
TCTATCTATCTATCTATCTATCTATCTATCTATCTATCTATCTATCTATCTATCTATCTATCTATCTATCTATCGACCCACCTTTCCCCCACACTCACACTATAAATGTTATCTAATCGAATCAGAATTATCTAATTCTGAGATCAACTTTCAATATGTTTACTTCCTAATTTGCAACATTAGACTAATTTGATCTGACTTTGTAGCACAACATATATAACAGGATACAACTGAAAACATTGTGAGTCTTCTTTATTAGGTTCAGTTCTATATGGATCATAGGAGGGAATTTTTGATGACTTACTTGTGAAGGTGAAGCAGGACACTGGTGCAGAACGAGAAAGGGAGAGAGGCCATGGTTTGGGATTGTAATGACGTTGAAAAGGCAGTAAATAAATAAGATTGGTTTGGTTCTCTTTGAAATCTGATTGATGTGTCTTTTGGGATGCCCCCCAGTATGAAAGACCCACTGAGTCTGTGGCTTTCATCACTGACCGAAAATCGATGAGCCAGGATGCATGAGAAGCTTCTGCTCTCTACCCACCAATCTCTTGCTAGATTCCCAGGTAACTGCCTCACAAGAAAGGGAATAGGAGATAAAGGAGTCAGGTAACTCAACTCTTTTTTTTTTTTTTTTTATTGGATTTTTTTCATTTTATATTTAATTACACTATAAATGGTTAATGGGAGAAAAATACTATCATCAAAAAAATTCAAACATTGTATGCAAGATCATTTGTCACAATGCCGATGTTGAAGTCTGCTTTAATTTAGTGACAGAGCATAATCACGAGTTTCAGCCCACTCGTTATAATAATCTGCTGTGGTTCAGCACACAGCAGAACATTACGTTAGACATTGTCAGGTTGAGTTTACGTACTGGAAAACTTCAAAGAAGTGGTCTTAGGAGGGTCTTGGACCAAATTTTGGTTGGTATACTTTGCTAACGCTAGTATATATTGGGTAATTTACAGTAATGTTTTCAAAGTTGAAATCTGGGAAGATTTTTGGGATTTTATGAACTAATGAGGAAGCAAGAACCATATAAACTCACACCGTGTGTAAAATCAGACATGCTGACAATTCCGACAAATCAGCTGTAAACTGAGGACGTGTTTTTAATTTTGACCATTAGACTTAAAAGAAAAGTCTCACTAAAAACTAAAATAATTTAATAGCTAACAAGAAAGAAGAAAACACGATTGAAAGAAATATTAATGAGGTAAATAAAGTTGAGTTAATTTTAACTAAAGTAAACTACTTAGTTTAAGAAATCACAAGAGTAATGTAATTTAATCTCCACTAACTATAGTTTAATCATGAAACTTTGGTTCATGAAAGTGATGGATCTTTACAAAATTGATTCATGGTGTATAACACTATTGCACACACATACAATCTATAACAACCACAGTAATTCAGTTAATTTGACCTTTCACTCCATCAAGCATAAATCTAATTCTCTGAGCTGAGTGTTACTAAAGTGCAATTCAAAGCTGATGTGTTGCCAGATGGTTGTGGATTTCAGCTTTACTCTTCATATAATTAATATACTTTTTTTTCTTCTCCTTATTCCTCCACAGTTTAAATAGACGGTACATTTTCTGCCAATTCTGGTGTCCAGAAGAGGCATTTCCTTAATAAACGAAAACTAGGCTGATAGCTAGTTTATAATCCAAGTGTATCATTGTAAACCTTTATGTAATGTGGGGTGTTTTTTGCTTCCCATATATGCACAGCCCACTAACGCAACGAAATGTGATTTTAGACCACCCTTAAAATTCTTAAGCAGAAAAAATATTTTAAAAACAAATAAATGAAAAAAGAAAAAAAATTAAAATTAATACTCCATATAAATATTTTTTGTAAAATACCGTTCTTGACATTTTAAACTATTCCTAAACTTCCGACACATATTACACATTTCCATGTAAATCTCTGAAGTTTCTTTACTTGGGTATCCATAACATCTATGGATTTAAAAGTAGATAGCTCAAGTAGTTGTTGAGGTAACTATGTGCAGCTTTATGGAAAACTGAGAATGCAATTCACTAAAATGCATCTTAATGTTGTTCATTTGAACTGTTAACAGAAAAATTATAATTAAGAAGAAGAAGGGGGGGGGGAGAGAAAATGAAAAAATTATGTTCCTGGAATAAGACTGAACCCGATGCAGAAACAGAGCTTCTGTGGTCTCCATCAATCCATCCTGATACTTTGTGTTGAATTAGGAACGGCTAGTGTAATTGCATAACACATGACTATGGCCCCTGGGGTTAGATTTTCCATCTTACACAAAGTGGAGAGAAGGAAATAGGAAATGCTTCTGGAATTGGGTGTAATTGTGACTGGCAGCGCCTACAAATGTGCTCAGTCTGACACTTGAGGTAGTCTGGCTAAGTGCAGTTTAGCCTAAAGAATGAAAAAGAACGGCATGCTGGGTGTAAATGAAGTCCTTTTGACGTTAGTGAAGATTCTAGTGCGACTCTGACAGAATCTCTCTGGTGCACGCTGCTTGCTTAAGGATGACAGGAGGTTAATCAAGCTTTAAAGCATGAGATTACAACCGACATGACAAGTGGGATTGAATAGATTTGGCAAACTGTCAGATAAAATTGCTACAAGATCCTTTTTTACCAGTAAATTTAGAGACTACAATTCTGTCAGTCTTCCAAGTCATTAAAAAATATATATAATGTGCCAAACTAGGGTACATAATCATTGACAGTGCTGCACTAACCCAAAGACAACAGCATCATTATTTAAATTATGAAGAAAAATCTCCACTTACCACTATGTACACACACGCATCAATCCACCAGAGACTTCAAGAGACTTATTTCTGTGCCTTTTGTCACTCCATCAGTGAAGTACTAAATTATTTCTCTTTGAGATGTACTTAAGAACTCCCACAAGGAAGGGAAAAAAAGTAAAAAACTCTTAATCTCTGAGTAAATATTTATGTTTGTCATGTAACAATACATGAGACAAATTCCACTTATGTTCTACAGTAGCTAAATTAATTTCCAGATCCCATTTAGGAAAAAATCCATGAAACCAGCACATCAAAAGGATTTTCTTCTCTCATCACCTCAGAGTACAGAATCCATGCAGCTGTTCATCAACCAGTATTGAGCTCTGTATCAATAAACAGGGAGCTGTCAGTGCGATTTTGGTAGCTTTGCAGTGGTATTCTTTGGGGAGAAGAAAAAAAAAAGAAGTGTGCTGAGAAGAGTCTGACTCACAATGCCATTCAGGAAATTAAACCGTTGCATCAATTTTTGTTGTCAAACACAGAAAAAAAAAAAAAAAAAAAAGGTCCCAGGCATACAAATTATCGGACAAAATATCATTCGTCAAAATATCATTCGTCAAAATATCATTCGTAGTAACAAAGACAGACTCTCTTTAGTTATACTTTGATCTCCTGTAACAACTTTTTTTTTTCTTTGTTTTTGGGGATAAGGGTGTTGGGCCAACACAAGTCGGCCAACTGGCCGAACAACTTGATCTTGTCAACCCCTTTCGCTTTATTCATAGCAAGCAAGGTAGGGCAGGCACTCTTATTTGTTGGCAGGTATAGATACGATATCAATAAGGTTTAGGTTGGGTTCTACCGCTCATCATTACCAAATATTTACCATCTTCAGGACAAGGAGCTACATTTCTTCTCTATGCTCTATTCACTTACTAAAACTTTACTAAACTTCCGAGCTAGAGAAATGCTTCCTTTTGTTGCCTATTCCCCTGTAATACTTTACTTTAATAATTTCTGTAATACTTAAATTACTATCGTTCATATGGAAAAAAAACAACAAAACTTTAATTTAAAGAGCAGTACTACATGATATTTAAGTGTGGCAGAAATGCCCAGCTTATCTTATCTATTAACGAATGAGCAAGGGTCTGTTGGTGTATTAGAACTATACCTGCCATTACAACCTACCAGTGCATCTAATTACACTGCATTGTGCATGAAGGTAAGCAACGCTATATGTATTTGGTACCTCCTTATTTCGAGTTGAAGCATTAGCTTCCTCCCACCAAAGTAGAAATATTCCACATTTTCAAAGACAGTTTTTGTTGTCAAGTGGCAGCTTGTCTGCTGTTTAGCTTCATTAAACTAAATCTCTGTTAATTGTTGGTTTAAAGTTGCATATAAATAGGCCCTTCTGCATAAAATAAATAAATAAATAGATTAAATAAAATTACCATATACTGAGTCTTGACATACATGCACATCCATGAATAAACCAATATAATGTCAGGTACTTGGACATGCACAGCAGCAACTCAAAAAAACACATAACAGCAAGACAGCCGGCATAGTGTGAAAGTCAACAATCCTTCAGAAAGTGGTGTGCTGTTGCATATCAGTTTGACATTTACCACTAATATAGGGGAAAAGCAGAATAATACACATAAACAATGTGAGTTGTGAAAACATGAAGATCTACAGACCTGTTCCACGGAGTATATCCTAAACATTGCTACAAGACAGGAAGTGATATCATGCTTCGACAATGTATTCCAGCAGGTAGAGAAATGAATAAGATAACTGTAGCTGCTCCAAAATTTAGAGAATGTGCTGAGTGAATTTCTTTCTACCTTTATAACCAGTGTAAAGATCATATATTACAAGATTTAATGTATTAGAATTAGGGGGGGGACTCAGTCTGCATACCTTCCACACAGGTGTTTTTTATTTTATTTTACTGGACTTCAAAGAAATTCATTGTAAGATTTACACCATGTCACTCTTTACACAGTGTTACTAATTGGTTGTGTTCTGGCATTATGGAATGCAATGATACAGCATGTGTGGTTGAAAGGTTTAACTGCTGGTCAAATTGTGTGCACTGAAATAGGAACATGAGGAGTCTTAATATTTAATCTATGTATCAATTAATCAATTCACCCTGTGGGTAGATTTCTGTTATTTTTACTCCAGCTGCTATAAATGTTGGCAACATATTCTGGTTTTGGCACTTGTTCTAATTTCTACTTGTAATACACACATAACACCATTTAGTATATGAATCTGTGGTTTATATCCATTAGTTAAAAGCACAGTTGTCTCACAATTTATTCCTGTGTTTTCATTATACCCATGCAGAACTCTAAAATTTGTTTAAATACATAAACAGAACTTGTTAATAATACTAAAAAATAATTTTTTTTCTTAAGTACAGTCGTGTTTACATGAAATATTTTTAAATTTCTTTTTATTTTTAAATGTAGGGACTCAGCACAAGACTCTGTGTTGTTGAAGAGCAGCTCAGCTTGAGACATTTGACAGGAAGGACATGTGAGTTATTCAGCCAGGCATTGTGAAGCAACATGATGTTGGATCAGGATTAAAAAGGTAGTTAAATAAACACACACCTAGAGTTCTGTTACCATAGTTAGCACCCGGCCACCGAGAGGATGGACTGGAAGGGCTTTGATCACCTGTAGCAATGTTGATGGTAAATAAAGAAATAAATATATATTTAAAAAAAAGGAAAAATGGGAAGAAAAGAAGGGGAAGAAGAGAAAAATACATCAGAGGTGACACATTTATGATACTGGAAGAACCACTCCCAGAAAAAAATAGCAAGCAAAATATCTTGAGGTTTGCTGGTACACCAGCATAGTTAGATTAGAAACACAAACCCACAATAAACCCAACTATAGAAATATGGAATGATGATACAGCCTGTTTATTAAAGAGCAGCAAAAAATGTGTTAAAACAAGAAGGAAGTGAGTCTAGCCATACTGCATACAAAAACCATCTATTCATCATTCAAGAGGCTATTCTTTTCTTTTCCATTAGAATGTATCAACAAGTGACCCATTAAAAGTTAAATATTACTGAAATGTTTTGGTCCAAAACAAGCTTTTTATTGAAACCACCCAGGGCAGAACTTAATAATAAATTATAACTAGGTTCACCATTAGGTCTAATGGAAAAGTGTGTCTGAATTTTTGATTTGCAGTGTATATATATAGGTCCAGATTTTAATTTGCAAAATTATTTTTATTTTTCTAGCTAAGAAAATCCGTGAGCACCTGTGGCTCCTCTGTGGAACTTCAATATCAATTTACCCTCGCACTCCTGCTAGGTGGTAGTCCCCTGGGCATGGCCCATTCATCATGGCAGAATGGAATACATTAACACAAGGATTACACTAAATCAGCCATGGTCCTATTGCTAAGTGCTTTATAAATGGAAAGGGGACAATGCATTTCTTTCGGCCTTCACTGAGACACTCGTGACTGTGTGCAGTTTCTGTGTAGATATACTGTACTTGTGGATCAATCAGTTTCATTTTTAGGGTGGTCAGCAGTGTTGAATTTAAACTAATTCCCTTGAAAAGAAAACAAAGAACTTTGAGAGTATTTTGGTGTAAATAAATTACATCAAAAGAAAAAAAGATTCTATTGTGGAATGTCGTGATAACAATGTTATCCATGTGCTTACCATTGCGTGGCGTCCGTTTTCGCCGATCACGGAAAGCTGCCCCAGACTGTAGAGCTTCCATAAGGCTGTCCATCACACCAGTTTCATCTCCTTCTGTAAGACAACACATAAGAGGACATTTATAGGAGGAGATATACAGCATGAAGTACTGCACACAATCTTTACAGATAAAAACAAACCTGCTTGCTTCAAGGTATAATGTCACAAACTGTGTTTCAGATGCCTTTTTACAACAGGTCTTCGAACAATCACGTTTAAAAAATTTTTTAAAAATAAAATAAAATAATAACGATAAAATAGAAATCACTTTGAAGGGCTGTTTAAAGCTCATTCAGAATCAAAGTGTACTGGTTCTGAAAGAGTTCTATCACTCAGGATTGTCTTTATTTCCAGTAGACAGCTGGTTTACTTTGTTTAGAGTTTAGTTTAGTTTCAAGGAGCCTCAGGATGAAAGCGGCCAGTGACGGTCATTGACGAATATTCTTTCTGAGGCTAACACAAGGAAGGCAAGTGATCTTTACAAAGATTTAGTGTGGAGCAGCTCAATACTAGGATGCTCTATCATTGTTCAGTCAATGACACTGGGACCAGTCTTCGAACTACACTGTCCCTGCAAACCATTCCAGCTGTCCTGTGGACCCATTAAAGCAGAGAAGTGAAGGCAGTCAGCATTTTAAGATGCACTGCTATAAAGCCAACAACATTACTATCTGTACCAACATCACAGTATGCAAATGCAGCATACCACTCGACGGTAACAGAGCTTAAAAAAAAATAAAAAAAAGCATAGGTTTCATATCTGGGTCATCTATCTTTATGCCTTTATACTAATGAGTCAGAGGGGCGACCTTTTTATCATTCTGGTCCAAAATAGACATTATTTTAAACCACCATCATTAGGGTGAGTTATTATGGAGCTACAGCTAGCCTTGGCAATCAATTCTTTTGCAGGTATGATTTAACTAGTTCTTTCTCAGTGTTTAGCATCTTGTTTTTGCTATGTGAAAACAGATGAAGGGGAAATTTCAAATATAAGAGAAAAAAAACTTACTTTCAGCAAACAGGCAAACTAACCACTTTTGTATTGTATGGTGCTCCATTTTATAAATAAATGGCACATTTCATCACTACAACAGAAAATTACTGTAAGTCTACACATGTTGTTCCCTTCTTCTCCAGTAACAAACCACCCAACCTGCAGTTCGTCACAAGTTACAAAAAAAAAAGCAAAAATAGACAGTACAACTAAGAATAGAAACATGTCTTTATGCAAATTAAAAAAAAACAACAGCTCTTAAATCGTGCTTGCTAATTTTACTCTATCTCATTCTCTCTCTTTTTTCCTGAAGTCCTTCCCAAGGGCTACTTTGAAATCAAAGTATCTGTTCCGGCTGTGTGCTGTGCTTAAAAGCAATCCTGATTAAATCAAGCTTAATTAGACCAGCTTTATCTGAACAAAACCAAAGCTGAGCCAAGTAGTGCTTATCTAGAATTGAGTCACTACACCTCAGATAGCAAGCTCATTGGTTTAAAAAGGCGACCATGGGTTTTGTGTCCTGTGGACCTGAAGAAGAATATGTTGAACAACTTGCACTTCAATATCAGCTCCCGAGATCTCTAGTCAGTCCTTCATATGTGGGCTAGCAGGAACACATTGTGAGTCTGACAGAAAGAGGATGTGTTAAGTAAACATTTATCTACAAGAGCCATGCAACAAGAAACTTTGTGATAGCTCCTTCTTCACTGCCTTCTTCATGTAGACCTGAACATCACATGGGGCACCTGACACTTTGATCAATTTGTCCTACTTCCAGTTTAACTGTAACACAATTCATCATTTGTAATGGCCAGGATGTGGGAGCTGGGGTAGACTGGGGTTCAGGACGGCAGACACAAAGAACCAAAATGACTAAAACGGGAAACATACTCCCCTGTCACTTCACAGTGCTCAATTAACTATGTCCTAAGCTGTCCAAAGCTTAAACTCGGGCATTGAGACATTCTCACAAATGAGCCTTGAGAGTGTCTAAAGTTTCTTAGAAAACTATACAGTTAGTCTGCAAAGACAAGGTAAGCATTTATTCTGGGTTTTATTTTAATACACTTATTCAAGTAATCCTCAAAGCAAACCTTTTTAATTACTTACTGTAACATTGCTGCCTTTGGCGGACATTCCTCTTTGCTCCTCTAATTCACACATCTTATTTTGAGCTGTTAAACCTAAGCCAAATATTCATCTGCTTCTCATTAGCAGCTATGATACACAGCATAGTGAGGAATTATAGAAAAGCCAACCCTTTATGCCCAAAGATCTTTCTCAGGAGGAAAGATCCCCTCTGCTCACAGGAAATTGCTTTCTAAATGGGTTAAGATGAGCTAAGACCCAAGACATTGACAAACCCTTCCAATAATGAAACACCTTGGTGGGCACCCTAAACTGACAGCCTTGGGGTCATTTAATGGTCTTATTAAAGCATGTGGAGGTGTGGAACATGGTTTCGGCTTTTTTTTTTTTACTTCTGGGTAATTTCTTAAAAAGTTAAACCTCTAAAGATGAGAAATAAAGCTCTGTGAAACTCTGCCTGAAAGATGGTGTACATGTTCCTTATCTTTCTCTCTGATTCCTTCCTACCTCCAATCCTCCACCTCCTCCTCACACTTTACCTGGATATCTGGTGGTATCTGAACCTAGAGGCTGTGCCAAATGTAACCGTGAGCCCTGGGGATAGACTCAGTCTGCGATATATTTACAAGCAGCACTATCACATTTTCTAATTAGGAGGAGCAACAAGAGCAATGTGCTCTCAGCAGGATTGCCATAAAAACTTCACACATCAGATTAGTTTTTGCTAAGAGAGAAAAAAATGCAGGTAGTAAAAAAGCAGTTTCAATGCACCAGTCACCAATCCCAGGAGCAGAACACTAAGTCGAATGTCGACACAGGCAAAGGGAGGAGAGGGAGGGATAGGAAAATAATAAGCACAGACACTTTAAGTGTCACCATCGGGGAGAAAAACTGTAAAGATGAAATGAGGTAGGAAGAGGAAGAATGCAGGGGATGGGGTTGGGGTGGGGGAGATACATAAGGCAGCATGGGAGAGAAGTGAAGAGTTTCTGTCGGTGCAGTGGTGCGTGAGGTGGAGTGGGTTATTGAGAGGGAATAATGGAGCAAGGCAAGACACAAGGTCATAAAACATCTTCCTGGATACTTGACAACTTGAGCTCTGTGACATTTAATTATTTCTAAAACATACACTGCAGCGTGTGAGCGCAAGCACACGGACCTTCTGCTACAGTTTTACCTGCCACCAGCTTACAGTGATACAAATGTGTGCTGTTTATTTGCAGCAGGATTGGCTCTGCTTATCAAAGCTAAATGTTTAGTGTATATCGGGTGTGTCCAAAGTCAGTCTTTTGAGGGCCGCAGTCTTGCAGGTTGTTAATGTTTCCCTGCTTCAACACACCTGACTCAAATGAAATGGATCCAGCAGCCTATGAAGTTCTGCAGATTGACTCAAGAAAGAAAAAACTGAAAAACTGCAGAAATGTGGCTCTTAAGGACCACAGCTAGAGGACATCCCTGGTGTAGATTCTTGGCCGATATTCTGTGAATGACTCTGATATAAAAAAAGAAGGTAAGAGGAGAGGATAAATATCTAAAGGAAGTGAAACGAAGAGAGACTGGCTAATGTCAGTTGTGTGTCCTACGTTTTAGGCAACTAAAGACAAACACAAGTTTCAACTCAGGTGTCTAGCAAAGTTGTTTACAAGAGAAACACATCTCTGGATATGGCTGATTTTCATTCTAAAAAGGAAAAAACTCTAAATAATTGTAAACATTAGTTGCATATATGTTTCAGTTTACATGTCATAGAGAATAGTCTGATTTAAGGTGCTCTTTGTAGGGAAAAAAAGTTTCAAAAAAGCAAAAATCCAACTTTAGATAACAGATTTGGATGAGTTTCTACCAATTCTGTTAATGTACAATGCAGCTGACCATAGACCATATTTTACTTTAATACCATTTTGTATCATTAGATGGGACATTGATCTTTCCCGTGTCTATACTACCCTGGAGCCAACAAAGGTAAATGCTGGTGTTGATTTCTTTGCTGGAGAACACTTTTGGGTGTCAAAGGATTGAAATCTGATGCAGAACTTTACTTCTGGACAGCTAAGTACAAAGCTCGTATTGTTAATGTAGCCAAGATTATGTGTGGCTTATGTTGTGGCTACGAATTTTTCTCAGCTGATGCCATAATTGCTGTGCATGAGCATGCATTGTTGAGTGGGGCCAACAAGTAGTGAGTAAACAAGTACATATTTTTTGCACCAATAACGTGGCACCCATATGTGTTAATATGTTAGTAAATAAATTGTAAATGCAAAAGTGACACTTACTCATCTTTGCTAGTTGTTAGCATCATCATAGCTAGTTGTTAGCTATATCTTATTTCAATTTTTTTTTCTCAAATAAAGTGGTTAGACTTAACAAGCTACAAAGCTAACTAAGATTTTTTCTTTTAAATTTGTTATTAAAAAAAAAAAAAAAAACAACAATAAAAAAAATTTAATAATCTAAACCTTAAAGCACATTTTGTCCCCTTACACCACTGCAATGCTTTCACCCTAACAGAGTTTTCAATATATTAGATGACAGTATTCCACAAAACATGGAACATTACTTGGGCTTCTACATCCACCCAAATACTTACGGGCATTTTGTTGTGCACTAATTCTGCTGGAGGCTAAGGGATATAAACAGCAGTGTGCTTCACCAAGCACTGTGAAAACTCTGTTAGGTCATAATATTCCAATTGGGGTGTACACATCTAGATAATGTGACTAAACTCAGCATACACCAAAAAACTTAACCCCATCATTTCTTTCTCCAAATTCGACATTAAAAAGGTTATAGGGATGGGGAAAAATGCTGTTAACATGGTCGCCTTACTCAGTTTACCTTAAATTATCTTAATATTGCTGCGCATCTAAATGTACAAAGCCACCATACAAACAGAATCTCTTTTCCACCCCTTTTTAACTTCAGTTAGTCATTTTAAACACTAAAGGAAAAAAAAGGACATCTGTCACCTCAAAGACATGACAAAGTTTTTCACTCAATCATCAAAGCAAAACAACAACAACAAATAAATAAATATATATTAAAAAAAAAGAATAAAAACAAAACATAAAATGATGCTGGGCACTCTTTAAACTCTAAAGGCATGACATTCCTATAATTATACAACATCAACAAACCCTGTTCATAAATTCAATTTGCTATCTGTCATCTCCTGCATGTTTTGCTGCAAAGAAAAAACTCAGTGCATCGATTGAGAACTCAATTTCTGACATGTTGCCCTGATGATTCATGGGGGAAAGGAGAAACAAATAAGAGTGTTCTGCCTACTATTCTAATACAAAATAATGACATCCTTTATGCCACAAGTAAAACTCGTAATACCACAGAAAAGTTAGTTAAATATATCGAAATATTTTCATATAGATGCATGTTTAAATAAGTCGCGGCTGAAAACAGTTTCTTGTGAGTGTTTATAATAACAGCTTTCTCCTTGTGAACAAAATCAAAACCACTCATTTAAGAGTTGTCTATTTCCCACTATCCACTACTACTAGCAAATTCTTGAGTCTTATTTGCTCTCTAATGAGATCTAATAAGAGCTTACAGGCCTTGTGCTTGATAAATTAAAGCCATTGTGAGAGAGAGACACAGCGAGAGCTTAACCTCACCCCAGTCACCCTCTATGACTCCAATCGAGAAGATGAGAAAGAAAAGGAGGGATGGAGGGGAGAGGAATATCTGTGCCCACTTTTTTTTTTCTTTGCTTGCTACAGATTGTTTTTGAACACATTTGAGCCCATCTGTTCCCCCACAGACAGTCACCTGTGCAATTAACCTGGACCATTAGCCGTGAAACAAAGGCCTCGGTGGAAGGAGGGGGTGCTGCTTTGAGGACAGACGAAGAGGCAGAAACCACACTTTCTTTTAATCTCAACCCCTATCTCTGCACTCACTTGCATGCACCTGGTTCTGTGTTATTTTCACACCTAAATTCAACCACAGCCACTTAGATTTACACTGCCACCTGCATTACTCAACACCCCCTTCCTCTTACTGCTTTTTAACAGTCTAACTTTGAGCAGAGGCGCCCTCGACTCGCCCTTCTTCCCTGCTGTCCCAGCAGCACCTAAGCCGGGGAAAGACAGACACCATTACTGCCACAGAGAGCACAGAGAAGACAAGTGCCTGAAGCACAGCATTCATGCACCTGTTAGATATCTTTCCTTTGTTTTTCCTTCTCTGCTTTCTTTTACCACATCTCTGCTGTCCAGCCAACTCTTACAAAAGCTTTGACACAATGATCTTAAAAACTTTCCAAAGAATCTCCAGGCTGTAATTGGCTTCATTATGTGTGTGTATATGTGTGCATAGATCCTAGTTCACTTCAGATAAAGGAGGAGGGATGGGGATGGAAGGGTAAGATGGCAAATAAAAAAGACAAACTTGATGAGCAGAGCCACTCATGTCCTCCCTAATTAAATCACGAATGCTCCCACAGATTTCCATTCCAGGAGGAAAGGCAGTGCAACTACTGTGTTATTCCCTCTTTGGCGCCAGGGTCAGGAAAAAATAAATAAATAAAAGCAAGATGTGGAAAGGGGGAAGGATGTCTAGAAAATGGCAAAGGTGGGTAGGAGGTGAAAGGGGAGACATATATCTCATGCATGAAGTAGTGAGAGAAGTGTTGGAGCTTGGTTGGACTGCAGACCTGATCTCACAAAAAAAAAAGAAAAAAAAATGAAAAAAAGATATGTCCTGGCTGAGAAAGACTGGGAGAAACGTGCCGAGAAGTTGGATGTCAACAAGGGAGAGATGAAAGTGGATTAGCCGCCGTGGCGATTTGCATTCTGTGGTGGAGCAAAAGCCCCAGCGATGCCCCGAATAGATGGATGCATGAATAAGTAAACAAACAAAAACAAAAATAAACCCTCCATCTGGATGGATGCTGCCAGGCCCCAAGTGAGAAAATGTAGGGAGGGGAGGTTGGGAAGATGCAAAGAGGCGGAGGAGAGACAGATACTTGCAGCACAGCCATCAGTAGTCTCTTTCCTCTGCTATCATTTACTTCTGCTGCCTCTGGGCCTCAGCAGCCATCACCATCTATCCACTGCTTTTGGCTAGTTTGCCCAGTAACACCAACAACACACAAGGGAGAGCTCCAACCCGGCACTGACAGATGTTAAGTTGACACACTTTCCTCGAGCCACATGCGGTCACAATGTCAGGATGCCAGTTGGGCCAGGGGATGCTGCCCTCACAGCGGAGTAGACCACTATTACCCCTCTTCTATAAGCAAGGTCCTGTTAAAATAGGCTACAATATGGTAGGCCCTGACCTATATTCATATCTACTGACCTCCCAGCAGGGCCCACATTTTAACGGTGCTTACTTTGAACCCAGCTCTCACTATAAAGTTTAGCTTCAGTCATTTGTTTCTATTTAAGCTCATCTATTTACTTCTGATCTCCTCTCCTTTGCTGTATCATTATAGAACAACTGTTGTTTGCTTCTATGAAATCTTTTTAAACATTGTGTTGTATGTATTTGTTTTTTTTACTTTATTCACATTGAAAGCTGGTATAGTTGATTTCAGACTGACAATTTAGTTTCCTAAGAGTAGATCATTGAGAGGAAATTATGCTGTACTGTGCAGTTGTATCAGCTGCAATGTCTTTCTTAATGCTACCACTGGGACTTGCTAAATCCTACACCTTTAATTGCTTTAATGTAATCCTCATCCTTCCTGGTGCTTTGAATCAAAACAACTTTTTATGCAAAAAGTTAAAAGGATGGTGTTAATCTAAAGAATAAACAGGACACAGTCTTAGTCAGAATGGTATGAAAAGTCAACAGACTGGAGTTCAGTGATGAGGCTGAAGCTGCGGTGACTGAGCGTTTTGTTGCATTTTGGTTGAACCACAAGCATTGAAAAGGTCAAAAACCCAACACTGCTTTTTATTTCACTTGTGTGGTAGAGAAGTATTTGACAAAAAATATTTAGTATACAAAAATTCAAGACATAGTTGTTTGTAGTAAGGTCATTAAATCAAATCACGGTTAATGGAATTAAATAGATTTTGAAGTGGAAACATAATGAGCTGCTACTAATATTACAGTGTGGATTCTACATTTTAAACAAGTGGCACATTTGGACAGCGGATGCATAGTTTTGGAATACAGATCAAGATAACATCTGAACAAAAACCCCACATGGGCTGTTTGCATTAGTGAAAGGCAGTGCCGTCTGGGGAAGCTAAATGGATTTGACAATGGGATTTGATGGTCTTTGTAGTGAGGGTAATTAGGTTTGATTGACTGTAAAGTGACTGGTGAGGTCCAGATCTGGGAGGGGAGATGATCAGACACATGAACCACCCACATATTAATGAGATTCAACTGTGCTTCAGCTGAATTAGCCAAGTAGAAGAGCAGCCATGAAAGCAGTTAGAGAAAGAAAACATCAGGGATGACTTTACAGTGTGAGGCAGGAAGAGAGAATTACACAAAAAAAAACCACCACACTTTCTTTACTTTGGTAAAAATTTCAAAATTGCAATTTTTTATTTTTTTTTGGCTTTAAGAATGCTTATTTTCTTTATTCTGACACTGATTTGCTGGCAATATATTCTGGAAAAGCAGTGGATGACTACTTTATTCTATCACTTCAACTTACAAAATGATATTCAGCAGTCAATAAAATGTATTTATTCCTTGCATATCACTTGTTTATGAATAAGTTTCCCTTCGTAAACATCTCAGTTCATGCTGCTTGGTCTTATGGGACTGAGTATAGATGCAGCCGTCTAGAATCTCTGTGTCGTCGCTGCCTTGGGGCAGATTCTGATTCTGACTGGATAGTGCACAATCTAATATGCTGTTATTTATTAAACCAGGTGTATGACAGGCAGATAATCCTGGTGCCCTTGTTGCTGTCTTTTAAGGTAATTATGGAATTCACAAATCTGTATGCAGCAGTCATATATAGTCAATTGTACTTTTTGGTCTGTAGGTGGAAACAGCTCAAACACAGGAGCAAAAAGAAAGCAGTTTGCTCAAAGTTTGGCGTTACACTTTAGGGACACGTGCTTTTTTTTCTTAACTTATTAAATGTCATATAAAACTCGGCGTGACAGCCATCAATACAAGGAAACAGAAATTACACTTCAAAGAATAAACAGGTGTACCATATCTCATTGTTACATTGTTGAAAGGTCTTTCCCTGTTTGTTATGCTCTATAGCCGACATGAAGGTCAGTTTCAGCTCTAACACCGGCTTCATTCTCCAAGCTAAGCTGAGGAATAGCAAGAATCTCTCAGAAACATTTCTTTTATCTCCTTGGGTCTTTGACCTTCACGTCTCTCTAAAGCTATCTCCCCTGGTAATATTGTTTGTCACGTCTGCTGTGCTGTGGAGGCACTATGCAAACTTAGAGAGCCAACCTGTCCACCCCGCCGCTGCATGTCAGCGCTTGTCTATGATCACCTAGCTGGCATGGCTCCGACGCAGGTATGCGATGGCCTACTGGCAGCTGTCAGTGTCACACAAAGCCATCAATCCACAGCCTCTGCACTGTCACTCCTGACAGGGTTCTGCCAGCCATGAGCAGTCAGCCAGCTGCACAGAAATATGTCAATTTAGTTTAGAATACCACACTCACAGTTACATGAATTTTTAGAATATGCTTAAAAAAAATAAAAAAACACTGTCAGCGTTGAAAGGAAACTATGGTTAAAGAGTTAAAACAAGTGCTCTAAATAAAGGCAACTGATTAGTATGGTAGAAATTAGATTTTTTTTTTCATAAATGTGAATCTAAAATGTTTTTTTAAGAATGTTATCATAAATTTAGAAGAAATTTAGAATAAAACCAGAGCTCGTATAAAACATTGTATTTCAATAAATACATAAAAAGTACAAAAGCATGCAAACCCAAGTCTGCAGTTAAGACCTAACCTAACTAATCTGATTGACCTGTTTTGCTCAAATTTGGTAAATGTGGTGATATTTTTGAGAAAAGCCCATTTTTATTTATGTAAACATACACTATTTCATCCTCAATGAGTGAAAGGTTGACAAGAAGGAGGCATAAATAGAAGCTGCAGACCCATCATTGTCAACATGCCAACTGCTCTCTGCAGAGAATCATAGAGACACGGAGACCTCATTCTAGCAGGCCTCGCTGAAAGGGAAGAACGACTAAACAACTAACAGCAGCAGAGGAAGAAAAAAAAAACATCTTTAGGGAAGAACGGAGAGACAAAAGTGCTATAATGAATAGTGAATATATTGCAGGAAAACTATTTTAGGATGAAAATACTATGAAGAACAAACAATAACTTAAACTATTACAAAATGATCTTAACATCTGTTGCTGTGCACATTTGAGCATAGGGATTTTTAAACACGAGGATAGATGTGGTGTGTGTTCAGCTTTCAGATACTGTGTGAACAAAGGCAACAAAATAAGAGATGATTATAATGTGCCTTCAATTGCTAAAACATAACACATATGCCATGCTAGAGCACATTTATTACAATAATACTCCCACAAAGCAACCCAATGTATGGATATGCATCCTTCTGGTGTCTGCAAGCTGTTGTAATGGATCGAGGCGGCTGCGTGGGCTCAGATTCATTCTGTGAAAAATGATGTAAGATAAACTTAATCATAAAACAGCATCTGTGGAGTGTTCCCAGTGTGTGTTTTTAAAGGTTTTTACTGAAACTGTAGCTATTTATTTATTTTTTATTAAATATCTGTATTTAAAGATAAAAGTACCATGGAAAGTTATATTTAGTTGTGCAACACACTTTGATAGCTGAAAACTAGGTGTGGTTTTAAATTTAAGACACTGCTGGGACTTTTTATTCACTGAAAACTACAGGTTGTTTCAGGAAAACATCTCATAAAAGTTCTTCATGCTACTTGGACTAAATGACATGTTCCACTGACTTCTATTTCCTGGTACTGCGTTTATTCTTCTGTGCTACATGCCAAGTTGCATGGTGCTCAAAGAAGCATATGTGCTTCCCGGCTCTGTTCAAAGCTTAGTAAATTTGACTGGGATACACAGTTGACATGTAGGGTCAGACACTCGCCGCAGATGAGGGCACTGACCCCGGAGATGCTGGCCGCACAGGCGGCTAGAGGGCCCTGCATCTCTCCAGAAATCCCTCAGAGTAGAACTGTCCAGATGCTACACCATGCTCCATCTCTTTACACACTCAGCAAGCTACTTGTGACATGGAATCTTTCACTACAATAATAATAATTATAATAAAAAAAGAGAAGAGAAAAATCCAGCTGTGTTGAAACATCTCAGAAACAGACATTAGTTTGGGTTTATTCTACAGTGTTCAACCATCATTTCCAGTGATGAAAAGTGGTTCAGTTAATGTTCAACATCTGGTCAGTTTAAAAGAATATGGAAAATCCACTTAGAGAAAATTAAAACAAATGGAATGACTGGGTAATGATTTCATAAGCTATTTAGTACATTATGATTTCTAATAATACTCAGAGAGTGCTGTACTCATCTTATCTATCAGTCAAGATGGTTAAAATAAAAGTTTGCATGTAGCTGTACACACAGAGAGTGCAATACTAAGTTTTATGAAGTGGGAAATCAGCTTTTTTTTTTCAGCTTCCCAAAAGCGTTTGCCTGCCCCCCTCCCCCATCCTGGTGCCATCCTGGCAAAGCTAAATGAATTAAACTCTCATTTAATATGCACTTCATTGTTAATCATTTGCAAGTGAAGAGGATTAGGTTGCAATTTGTGAAATGACATAAAATCTACTCCCTCTCAAAAATAGGCTCTGGAAATTGCATTAAACACAATACTATGATCCACCTAGCAGTCTTTTAAGTAAAAAATGAGAAAATCTCTAAAATAGATAAGACAATGACCTGCACATAATTCTCCTAATACGATCGGCATATGTTTACTCCATCTGCTCAGTTAACGTATTTGCAAACAGAAAATTTAATTAATTTTTTTTTTTTAACCTTTTGATCAGCCTGTCTGTCATTATGGTTGAGTCAGCTCTAAACTGTCCACTCCATTGTTTAATGTAGCCTTTAAATGTTTGTGATTTAAAATGCAAAGTAGAAAAGTTTTTTGATACATAATAACATGTACATAATACGAACATGAACATAATAATATCTTATCCAGCCTTTGCAATGAACAAGATTGATACTTAGTATGAAATATTGATGCAAAAATCTCCTCAAATACCTAACTCGTCAAATATTTGAAGCACATGTTGAATTTTAGAGCAGACTTGGAGAAAAGAGCCAAGATTCTCAAGCCAAGGCTGTCAAGAGGAGATGAGTGGAAGCACAAAGAAGAAAACACTGAATATCTTGCTGTGTGTGTCCCAAACAAACAGTTAAAAGAGAAACTGAGAGACACACAGACAAACCACAAAGCTGCTTTGACGTCCAACCTGCTTCTAGCTCGGATTCAGGATCTCATTCATAGGATCCATTTACAGAACTCTGCTTTTGTTTGTCCTTCCTCTGCTTGCATTTTACATAAAAATAAGCAACAAGGCAAAAAGAAGCTGTTCAAGGTTTAATGAAAATGTGTGGTGAAAGCAGGTAAGAACCTTGACGGATTACAACACAATCGGCTTTGTGCATCTTGGATTTAAAAGTGTGTATTTCATAACTTCCAAGGTCACTGTCATTGCAACAGTCCAGCGATCGAGGTGTTGGTGTGAAGGACAATCCCCACTATCTCCAAGGCTGCAGGCAACGTTGCCCATGTCTTCCTCATGTTTTATTCATACCAAATGTCATATTATGGCATTCAGAAACCAAGATCACAATCTGCACTAGCAGAAATATTTCATATCACACCTACTTCTATTTCCTTCTCCATCTGGTTTGCCAGAATTAAAGAAAGGGAGAGACTCCTTCAGCTCAGTCATGTTGGATTATTAGAAGTAAAGCTTTCAGAGAGGTCACTGCTCAGGGAACAAAAAAAAAAAAGAACTGTAGCATTCATCAATTATCTTGGAGAGTTTCTGGCGTACTGAAGACTGTCTTGTCACAGTTTCCAATGTGGCTGAGCTACAGAGAGGTCCTTTGCTGGCACTGACATTTAGAAGCTGGTGAAATGTTTGTTTGTCAAAAAATATAAATAAATAATGGACAAAAGACCAAAGTGACTGCTTGCAAAGCCCTTCTAGGCTCGGAATTCCTTCACAATGTCATTGGGAAAACTACACACAGACATCCAGATCTGTCATCCTAATTTTTCCATGTGTGAACAATTGCAACTTACACTGATCAATATGCGACTTACTGGCATAGCTGGAGGACAATAGAGTCATTCTAGCAGATCATAACAATAAATCTAACAGGCTGCCTGAAAACAGTGTTGAGCTGTTGTTTCTTACAGGTTGCTTGCAGATAACTGATGGAAATTTGCTGCAGCATCATGATCGTGTTGAAAACGGCATCAACAGAGCAATTCAGCCTTTTCAATGCACCCGTCTTAATTTCCTGTCTTAACAATGTGACCCACATTTTAGCTAGTCCCTGGTAGCAGACAATGTCTGCATATTTATTTGTGACTATAAACTGTGAAGGATTTTTAGGCATTTGTATACTGCAGGGGAAAATGTCTATGTCAACAGTATGTGGACAAGTAAAAAATTAAAAAAGTCTTGCATAAGCTCTTTATTGTTTGGAAACATTGAATAAGATATAGAAGTGCTGTAAATATCTGATTCTCTCACAGCTAGAAAAAAAGACCTCCCACACTCTCCCACATTACCCTCTTGTTTCGGAGTTCAAATCTGTGTGAAACAGAATCACATGATTCCACTCTTTCCGCCCTCATGTTCTCGTCCCCCCAAAACCTCCCATCTGCCTCCCCATCTCTGTCCCCATGGTGGCATGGAGAGAAGTGGCATACCTTTGTTCATGTCAATCAGCTGCTTCTTCTTCTGCCGGCGCTCCTGCTTTTCGCGCTCTGCTTTCTCCTTCGCCAACTTGGCTCTCTTGATCTTTTCCTCCATCTCCCTCTTCTTGTGGTTCTCCTTCACTGCTTCCTGATGAGGCACACACACACACACAAACAGATAAAATCAGAATGTGGCTCCTGCCATCGCTGCTTTTTATCGTCTTCTCTACTGTATAGTATACAGAAGCAGCAGAATGCCACCAGCAAATTCTTATTCAGCGATGGGTTTGATAGTGTCAGGAACAAACAAAATATCAAGCCTTGTGTATGGGCTCAT
>JBAMHW010000007.1:16911874-16933366 GCA_037177495.1 Rhadinocentrus ornatus | reverse complement strand
ATTTTTATATGAGGAAGCTAATACATGAGAAAAGTGTAGCAGCAGTGTGGTGGTCTCAGAAGAGAAAGACAGCAGCATCATCCCTCTCCTCCCTGGTGACCAACTGAAATGTCAGGAAAGAGACATAATCGACAATGTGTATTAAGCCTTTTACAAATGTGAGTTTGTTCTTTTGCCAAAAGAGAATAAGATGCAACTGCATGACCTCTGAAGACAACAATATGTCCTCTCATCCCAGGCCTCAGGAGCAGCCCTGGAAGGGGTCTATCATATGTTACTAATATGTGTGGGAGGTTGTTCTGGATGTGAATACATGCATGTTATCGTGTGTATGTGTGTGTTGCAATCCACTGGCATCTGTATATTTTAGCTCATTTGTGGTGTCCCTGGTCACGTATGCATTTATGCTTGCGTCAGTAAGCGAAGGCATAGTCCTGTCTTTGCACTGATATAATAAGTGGAGACAGAGGGCCCCTCCATCCAATGCCCCTGTGGACTTGATGAGTGTGTCGTGTTGGCAGCTAAGGCAGAGGGATTATGGGGATTGTGGGGAAGAAACAAGGAAAGAGCAGCTCATCATGCCAGTCAATAGCAGAGATTTTCTCCATGTCCAAGGACAGAAGCCCTCATTGTCACTGTCTCCTTGTTAGATGATAAGGGCAACAAGAGTGGCTGCGACAGACAGAAGAGAGAGGTGGAGTAATTTACGATTTAATCAAGAATTTATAAGAGTGAACAAGGTAAATTTCTGTATTGTGTGCATTATGACAAGGTAATGATTGGTGTTTTTTATCTGTGGCTGGTGCAAGTCACTGAATACTTGTAAATCAACCTGTACATCATCACAATATTAAGTCTGTGTAAACAATACAGCTGTCCTCTACAGAGGATATTGATTGCCTACACTATGCTACTGTTTTGAATCAGAGTGGATGAGAGCTGTGCTGAATATTCAGTGATGAAACAGTTAACTTGTGCATTCATTCGAACTGATGGGCAGCTCTGACAGCAGAGAATTTTCTGTCCTCAATCACTGACAGGATTCGATTCAGCGCAGCGCTCAACATTTACAGCACAAGTTGGAAGATAAATTATGCAGATTACAAATGAAATCCTGTCGGCAAAACTTATTTTAAACAAACAACTAATTCTGACTGTAAACATAATTATGCAACATAATTATGTTGCTCTAATCAAACAGCACCACTAATTATCAAAGTACCAAGCATGCATTCAGTGTTTTAGTGTTGGTCCCTTTGCTATTCTCTTTGACTGCACACATTTTCCTGCAGGGAACAACAGACTGTATCAGACCTCGCTTTCTTGGCAACTCAGTATTTTGCAGGAGGACATGGAAGATGAAACAATCCTCATGAGACATGTCTTGAAAAGTAATCATTAGGGCACAGAAACAAGAAATTTTAGACAGGAGACCTTGTGGTTCCTCTCAAATCCACTCACATATTCTATTTGAATGTGCTGTCACCTATTACATTTTCCCTATATGGTTATTGTGGGCACAAAAATAAAAAAAAAGAACCATAAAAACCATATTGGTGCAATAATAAAATAAATCTGTTGTAAATAGAAGTTCATTTAATCCACTTTTGACTACTTTTGTCTTTGTTTAGGAATTGGATATAAAATCAAATTAATAGGTTAAAAAACTTACTTGTCTTGTTGACAAAATTGATTCATATTTTGACGTCATCAGCTAAGATAATAATATTATAATATGTGTATTATTAAATCAGTATTAATAATATGAAATTATTCAGAATTGCAATTTAATATAAGTTACAACAAAACAATAAAAAAAACCAAAATTAGTTAAAAAAAACTTTGAAATATTAGGTTATTGAATTATTGTGATAAATAACAACCTTTATGTCCATCATTCAGTCTGATTAACCTTAAATGAAACCGTTAAATCCTTTAGAGGGTGGCTCAGTGTTTGAGGGAAATTAGGGGCTGATAATGTATACAAATTGATCCCAGGTGATTCAGAATTTAGAGTCTGAATCTATAAAATCTAAGGGGCAAAACAAAATGTGTGGTTTGGCATATAGCAGCTAGACAGGAGGAAAAATTGTAAGCATCACCACTGATGAGGCACATTCCTGTCTTCAGGCTCAGAAAGGCCATGAGATGAAGTGAGTGCATGTTACACTCATTGCCTGTGTGTGTCTGAGATGGAGATTATTAGTTCTCCTCTATCCATACCTTTCTGGAAAGCTGAATTTTGTGTAACCCAAAGGTCCAAGATACCAACAAGGGCCAGGCAGGATTTCTCCCTCTCTAGGTCTGTTCTTTCAATAATTCATGAAACGTGTTTGCTGTTCTTCCTTGACCCTGCACAACACAATACATCGCCCACAGCATGGTTTCCCTCCCATGCATACGAGTTTGCCAGTCCAATGAGGGAGCACTAATATTTCCAACTGCTCGGTTGCACCAGCGATCTCACACAGAGAGTGTCATTGCTATATCTCATTTGAATTTTACAAACACTACCACGCCTGGGTTTTAAGCAGCAAATGTGTTTATTAGCCATCTGTTACACTGTGTGGCAGAATGTGAGGGGAAATGGCTTCGAGAAGTTATAGGTTACAGTCTGTGAGGCTTCTGCTCTGTGGTTTTCATGCATTCCCATATTGATAGGTGACCTGCAAGATCTGCAGCAGTGAATGCAATGACTGTGTCACTAAAGTGAGTAAAAATATTCAGCAGAGTCTCTGTTAGAGAACCATCTTTCCTGTGATTGTGATCATTTCTCATATTGTGAAGGCATTAGTAAGCTTTAGAAATATCAAATAGGCTCATAAGTAGATTGATTCACACACACACACACTGACACAAAAAAAAAAACACAGCTCTAATCTCATAGATGCTCTATCTCGTTACTTTGTGAACCCAGTCTGAGTCGTTTGGTCATATTAGAAACTCGCTCAATTAACAAGGAAGAGTGTTAGCTCATCCCAGCCCATCTGCTGTGCTTTGATAACTCATTAATGAAAAAAAAACCTTCATTCCCATGCTCCTGGTCAGGATTACATACACACACCCTGTGATTGCATTTCACTCATTCTATTTTAGAATAAGTCAGCAGCATTAAATTAACAAATTGTTAGACTTTTCGAACACTGACTCTGTGCACTGGAATCAAATAATATTTCATTGGCCACTGGAAAAAAATGGTGGGGGGTGGGGGTGGGGGAGAGACAGAGAATGAACAGAAGGAAAATGGAGTTAATGGATTCTCTTATCAGTTACATTCAGTTCTGTGAGGACTGTCTGTCAATGCGTTTACTCAAATGCCTTATGTCGGTCGGGTGCATTAAGCCCAAGCTTTTTAGTAAAAGCAATTTAGGGTGACTGTATTGCAATGGAATTCTTTAATACTGCAGATGCTCTGTGCTGTGAATGAATTACACAGGGCAATGCAACAGAGACAGAAGTTAGCAAGGATGTTTTGTCTGAGACAAACAAGTCAATGTCTCAAAATAAAAAAAATAAAAAGTATATGCCACAACGGGCATGTCAAGAGGCTCAATTCAGTTAAAATATTAACTGACAATAAGTCATGAATTTTATTTGATTTGCAGTTTAGAACAATCAGCAATGACTGATGAAGGTCAACTTTTTATAAGCAAGAGTCAAACCTGTCTCCTAAATTTCTTTAAGAAAAAGTAGATTAAAAAATGTCTATCGTGCTCCAAAGAAACTAGCCCAGTTGTTTCACAAGATAAGAAGAAAAAAAAACAAGATTTGTAGAAACAACCATTGATTCCTTGTGCTTTGCAATCAGAAAGGATTAGCCTTTCTGTCAGCAAAGCTGAAGAGCCAAAACTATAAATAATATCTGAGGAATATGGTGATTAAAGGATTGTTTTTGTATGAATATATTAGCAACACTATATCCCACTTACTTCCCTCCCCTTAACCATGGTAAGAAAGTTTAAATCTGTAATAAAATATTCATATGCAGCTATTTGCTTGAGAGAATAATTTATTTTCTTGGGTAGATGCCTCTTTTGGAGATATGCAGCTCTGGAATCCTTGAGGGAGTGTTGTGTTGTGTGCTTGTGCATTTTTATCAGTAGGAATGAGAAGTTGGTTTTAGAGGGGGGAAATGGTAAAGGGAGAAGGATTCAGACAAGGGGACCTTGCCATTTACATTAATGGATTGTGAAGAGAGAGGTTGTATCCTGTCTGGACAGCATGTCATCATCCTGACACCAGGAGCTTTCGGGGCGATACCAGAGGGGATGAAGAGATAAAGAAGCAAAGACACTTGAATAAATGTTTAAAGGACTCTCCAATAAAAAGGATACTCTTCCTCAGAGGTCATGTAATGTTTACCAAACACTGCTACTAACACTGCCTACACTGATTTAACTAATTGAGTAGCTAAGAAAAAGACAATATAAACATAAATTATATTTAAACTTAATTTCCATTTTTACTTTCATGCTGGCCCTATTTCAAGGTTTGTTCCTCCACACAAATACTCACACAGTGTCTTTTTAATAATCAGAACAGGAAATAGTGTTATGTTCTTCAGTTAATATATAAAACTAATTTTGAGGACAGATGTTTTTTAGATTAAAATGACTTAATTCAAGATTTAGCTATCCCAATGAGATCTGTAGTGCCCTGAAGACACGCACAGAGTTTAGTGAAGGAAAAATGCAGTGGACATTATGACCTACTAAACAATGACATATGGAAGGAAGTCATTCAGCAGGTGATTGCAGTGAGAGAACTTCAAAGACTGTCTCCACATCAAAGGAAAAAAAAATATATATAAAGAAATATATAAAGAAAAAAGAAAAAAGATTCAGAAATTCTGAATTTTAGAACTTTTATTGTGTTTTGTAATCTGTATAAAAAGACATAAAATAGCCCACATGATGTGATGTTGAAGATAGTAAAGTCAGTTATGAAACAAATATAATATAAATTAAAAACTTTAATATTTTACCACATGAGGAAAGGTGAGGTGCTGCTGAGGTATACTGTGTAGGACTGTACACACAAATCTGCTCATTTGAATAGATGCATACCATAAATTTACACTCACCATAAAGAGGATGCGGAAATTGGCCAACTCTCCAAAGAAATCTTCCACGCTGATAGAATGGGGGTCAAAGGCAAAGTAGCTGCCAATGCTCTCGTAGAGCTTCTGCATGTTCTTGTGCATGGTGGACAGTTTTTCGTACTGCTCCCGAGAATGTTTGCTGAAGCCGTGAGAAAGATGGAGTCAAGGAAAAAGTATGAAGACATGCCTCACACACATAGAACACATTCAAAAGCTACATTAATCAGTGATGTAAGCAAAATGCCACACATGCGAAAGGCTATCTCTTTCACTAGCTTTATAGTATTCTAAGGGCTCACCAATGTCAAGGTCAGCAGAACAAAAAAAATGGATAAAGAAGGGTCAGAAACAATCCAATGTGCCATTAAAATAACCTCTTCATCTCACTTTGGAGTCAGTGGCATGGAGAGCTAATAGCTGCAGCCCTGGTGTAATGGAAAGGTGTTTTGTAGTCAGCAGCATGACACAGATGGTTGCTGGAAAAGCTGATTGCAGTCATTGTTCTATTGTTTTGCACAACAACAGTGGGGTCAGGTTGTTTTGAACCTCACGGCTCACGTCGCACTGTGTAATTTACTGAACAGGCGGAGCACTTTTCTCCTGGTGAATGACTATTGACAGCCGGCATCAGTTAAGCATTATCGCAGCAGCCATTGACCTCATAGAGACTGCACTTGGGCAGTACAAGACTTACACAGCCTGGGTGGAATGAGAATGATATAACACAGATATATCCACCCATCTGCACACATCCATATGCATGCTTTGTTCATCATACACTATTCCCATGTCTTTGCCCATCTCTGATAGTAAGTCCAATAGGTCAGTAAACTACACTGGTCAGATGGCCAAATGGGTTAAAGTCAACCCAGAGGTTTGTGTAGCAATCTTTAGTCAACCAACAAAAGCTCAACTCGCCACAACAGACACAACAAATGAGACAGAAGCCAGAAAGACGGATTCTGGAACAGATGCCAAAGATTTTTCCATCGCCTGGAGGACACATGTAACAAACATTTATAGACAGCCAGCTACTGGATTTATACACTAAACATAACTGGACCATATGGATTAAAAGGACTTCTTGAACAACTAATGTACATACTGTCCTTTGGGACATTTGAATAAAGAAATTTGGGGCAGCCAATTGGTCAAATAATGTGCGACTGAGCTAACCATTCAGGCTTACATCCAACTCTACTGGAGTTATATCATGAACTTTACAGGAACTGTGGCAAGTACTAGAAGAAAACATGTCACCATTAACTTGCAGCAAGCTGGCCTGAGAATGGTAGCATTCTCTTATTTTCTTTCTTTTTTTATTTCCAACACTGATTTCCACATTGTCTACCAACTCTAGGAAGCAAGCTTTAATGCAGCTTGCAATTCTTTGTATCATGGGTGCAGTTACAGGCAATTAGTGCTTTTTTTGCAATTGCCTTGGAAACATGCACACTCTGGTGGTACAGCATGTGGCCTGTGATTGGCAGGGCCAAACAGTTATCAAGATATTGTTCTTTTTGAATAATCTGGCATTATTATGTGCAGACCCCTGTTTTTCCACCATATTTTACTGCCATTTATTGTTTCTCTGGTCTGAAAATGTAGTTGTCATCCATAGCCAGGTCCCATTAGTGTTCAAGTAGGAAGGTCTTTTTGCAAGTGAGTAGGAGCAAGAAAAAAATGGCTCAAACTGGTAGTCTTCAAGATAGCAGTGGGGCAGTCTGTGCACTAGACAGTGGATGGACTCATCCTTCTGTATTTTCTCTCCCTGTTTCTATTGCCAGTCTACCTGGACCTTATTTACCCCCACTGCTTCTGTCAGGATCGTGTTATCTCTTCTTTTATACACCTCCTTTGCTCTTCTTTTCTCTGTATAAACTCAATGGCCCCAGTGGAAGGATATAAAAGTAAAACTTTACTAAAGTAACATATCTTTTCAACACTGAAACTCCTGAAAAAGCTGTGCTGTAGTGGATATGTGTTTATTTGGTAAAGTCATAAAACGATCCTTGCAAAGAAAAATGAGTTTCTTAGGGCCAGTCTACCATGACCAGCCATATGGTGTGATGCCATATTAGAGACACAGCCTTGGTATTTTATCCAGGCGTAATTGGTCATGATATAATACAGACTCAAAAGAATAAAACTGCGGTAAAATGTTAGATATCTAATCTACAAATTGGAAAGGGTGTGAAGCAAATGAAACAATGTGTCAGTTCAGCAGCAAATGGCATGCTGACATATTTCAGCAGCAGCATGGCAATGCTTTTTAACCATATTTACATACAATATTGATTCTGAAGTATTGACTGAGTCCGTTGTGCCTTTTAGCTCAGGATATATTCAGCTTGCAACAACAGTTAAAATATACAGACTGCTGTTTCTTGTGGCTCTATGCATTTTTTTTTTTTTTTGTTGTTTTTTTCTTTTTCTCTACTTTGCTCTCACCCACGTATGCACTGTGGTAGATGTGTCCCGCTGGGGACTGGACTGAAGCTGGCTGGGCTTTTGCTCTTCACATTTCCACATCAAAGACATGTCATATTGATGGAACCTGACACACACTATCCTGCAGCAACACAACCTGTATGGTAGATTCTGCATCCAGCCTGCATACAGAAACAGAAAATGAAGAAAAACTTACTCACACACCTATATATCGAACCTGTACTGAGTCACACAAGTCGCACTATCGTTCTTTGACTGTCCCTTTTTCAGGTTAACTGTTTGATTGTTGACACTTTTTTTTTTCTCCAAGCATCTAACATTTTAGCCTTTTTTCCTCCATATTTCTTTCTCGCCTTCTTTCTTCCTGCCCACCACTGTCTCAGTCAAACAACCTCTCATCTCATTATAATTCTCTTTCTACATTATCACTTCATATTCTCTTCATTAAGTTCTTGAACTCAAACAACAACTCCCTTCTTTCTTAGCTATCCAGAGTGAACTTTCCAAAGTATTCTGTCTGAGCTGTCTGTTAATCACGCCACTTGGGCTTAAAACAGAACAGGAAACACTATAGGTCTCTAGGTAAGACACCAGGGAGTTTTTTTGTGTTGTGCCGACGCCCCCAGCATCTAAGAGTGAAGATCATTTCTCATTTTCCTGTGATTTTGAGACCTGACTTTAAATCATTGTTTGTACAAATTATTTTGGCTGACTTATTAATAACAAATGTGTCTGTGATATGACAAACTCAGAGCATAGATCTATTTCAGCTTTACTTAGACTTTTATTTTTCAAATTTGGCCATTCTCTGCTTAAAGTTCTGCATGACATCTGAATAAATGGTTTTAAAACTATTAAAATAAATTAGGCTAATGCAACAGCATTCATGATCAAAAGGTTGTGAGCACATCACTCATCACTGGCTTACACAAGTGCAACGTCTGACAGAGTTATAACAGTGCTGCTTTAGACAGTCGTTATATAGCTCTGCTGCATTTCTCTTTAATTCTCTTTTTGACATCTTCAGTTTCCAAAACCTAGATTGTGTTGCCTCTGTGTCCTCATTACTATGTTTAATCAGTGACTGTTTATCAAGTGTTTGACAAGTCAGAATAAGTACATTTAACATAAGTAAGCTGTGATTAAGGACACTTGTTTATAACACCGCAAAGTGACATCACAATTACATCCAAGTCAGCTCTTGCTGCTAGACTATGTTCAATGTCACGCCAAATCTTGAAGAGGAATCAGCTTATAAGCCAAATCAAGGAAAATACGGTTCATACAATGGCCACCTATGAGGATGGAAATAAAGTACTAGGTTTGTTTACCTGTGTGCATGAGAGAGTTATTAAAGTGCAGCAAAAAATCCTACGGTGGGGGCCCAAAAAGCTTCCTTAATAAATCTCCTGTAACCTAGTTCCATTAATGTTTATTTAATGCTTTTCCTATGTGCTCGCTGGCCTCTCCATCCAAGGCCTCACACTAAGCCTGCTTTTCTCCAAACCCCACCAGCCCTGCTCCCTTTATCCCCAAACCTCCTGCCAGCAGCCCCTGTGGGCCAAATTACACCAAGGCTGCCCACTGACTGGACATAACCCATCATGTTGACAGAGAGAAAGGGATAAAGGGATGAAGGGCAAAGAGAGAAAGAGAGAGAGAGAGAGAGAGAGAGAGAGAGCACAGAATATTTAATGGAAAAAACACATTTTACTCACCCAAATCAATGAATAAATACATTAGCTCTTATTCTGCATTAAATCTAAAACTGTTTGTGTATTTTATCTATTTATTTACCTATTTTACCTACTTACCATCATTTCTGCCATAAACACTTTTCTCCTCTTTAATATGTATTTTAAAAGAAAAAATATATATATGAGAGACAAAAAGCATTGACACTGCATTAGCACTATTTATTTTTTGGTTTTCAAACAAGTCAGGTAAACAGAAAGACTGGACGACTGCTTTATGTGGTGATATGTGCTGAGGGAGATTTGTGAGGGGAGCGGCAGACAGTATTCCAAGTTAAGTTCAGGATGTGACCTGGTGCGGAGGTAGGATGTGATTGAGATGAGGTCGAAGAGACAGCAAGGCGAATGCACTGAATATAATGTTTGTGTTGTGTCACTGACACCATAGCAAGAGTCAGATATATTGTTTGGTAATTTATTATAAAATTTTTACTCCAATTTCAAGAAATTTCAATCATCTTGACACACTAGTCTATAAGTTTACAGACAAATCTATCAAACAATTGTGATTTGCACCGAATGCTAATGGTAGAAAATAAAGTCATCACAATTACAATGTCAGCATACTAATGTTTGGCAGGTTCTTAAAGTATCATTTAGAGTAGTCTGAATTCAATAAAGATGCCACTTTCTGACTCTTGTCCTAGCTTTTAAAAGTTAATAGCCATAACAACACACATCATTTACCTTATGTTACAGAATATGGTTACCTTTTCTTTGCAGTACCATTGATTTAAAAGACTTGCCTTGCTTTGTTATTGAGGGACAGTATAGATACTTCATTGTGTGAGGCGCATGGTATTGACTTGTTTCCGTGCATTGGCCATGTCTTTGTAGTTGTAGACAACAAAGACTGTGATTAATCACAATTACAAGTCTGTAGTTATTGTTTATTGCTCTGTCTGTTTCTCTGCTTACCTGTTTAAACTATCTTTATGTGGCTCTAATAAGCCTTTTTCTCCAAATCTCTCACAAAGTTATGATGTAGTGCCTTGAATGCTTGAAACAAATTCTGGCCAATTCATCAAGTTGAATACATTAATCTGAGTGAAAACTTGCTCTTTTGCCACCTGCTGGTTCTGCTGAATTCAAAGTTAAGAGATCAAAAAAGTTGCTGGACTTCAGCCTGTTGTAACACCGTGTCTCAATCAAATCCAGGAAAATTTATAAATTTTACAAAATATTTCACTTTGCATGAAACTGGTTGACAGACTGAACAACCAAGCAAGATTTTAGGACTGTGTCACAACAGATTACATATAAAAAGAAAATGCTCCACTACCTAACCCCTAGGGCAGAAATAGTGGTTGAAGTGAAATATTGTCAACTTTCCGTTGATATTGTATTTGGTTACCACTCGTCAAAACTATCCTCATTCTTCAAATATGAAAAGAATGTTTTCCCTAGAGGGAGCCTGAATCTCAGCTCATATTAATCTGAAATGTAAACAGGCTTGTTGATCAAAAGAATGCAAGAATTCAAGTTTGGCTCATTCCACTTTGTGACAATAATTAAATCTGTATCAAACTGAATGCTTCATTGAAAACTGCTGGACTTTGTCCAAAGTCATCAAAACAACATGTTGGATGAAAATCAACAGTGTGCTGGTGAGAAAAGCTATCCTGTTCATCCATCTCTGTCACTGGATGCTGTAAAGTGTGGTTACGGTGCAGATTATTCAATGCAACAAATGTGAGATTATTGGGAAGAAGTATGTAGAGTATAAGGTTGAAGATTTGTTGTCTCAATAACGTTGGGGCCAAAGCTTTATGAATCTGCTGCAGGGCTTCAGGCAGGTAAATTTTCTCTAAATCATGAGACTAGGCTTCAAGCCAATCTTTTGTGGCTAAAAAGCACAAGTTTGGACCAATAACTGTGCTATACTGACTGACTCTTCTTGGTAGTGCTTGACTGATATAAATGGCTGAGAATCATTAATGGTAGATGGTGATGGACACATGGTGCATCCAATCACCTTGCAAGGTTTTTCCAAGTGTTTTTTGAAAGTGTGTATCTTTCACCCTAAAACAACTTCCCAGATGGGTCTGTGCAACAAACCATCTGGTGTGATGGCTTAGTCTTGGTTTTGAAATCAATTTAGTGCTTACTACAAAATAATGATCCTAATTATTTTATTAATGTTGTGTACGAATCTGTTATATAACTACCCAAAAACAAAAACATCTTTTAGTATTTTATGGAATTTGCACACAACAGAGGTCTATTAGGATAGTCACACTTCGACACAGATGCTATGACCTTTAGCCGGAGTAGTCCTTTGTTTCATCTCACCTACAGCTTCTACCTCCTCTTTCTCTGGAAATTAAAAGCCGGATTTAATGTCAATTTTACTGTCAATTTATTCTGCCCATCTGTCCTTGAAATATTTATACGTGTAGAGAGGAAAGCTGCTTCTAGTTAGGCATTCAAAGCTCTTCACTACTGCACCCAGCTGGTCTTATAACTCAATGAGGGGAGACTGGTGGATGTAATGACTACATCTGATTAAGGGAAAGAAAGAATATAAATTAAAAATGAGACGATTAAGTCCATGGGACTGACCTGTTGAATCATGGATAGGCTACCCAAAAACCAGTCAGAGCACAGGAATAAAATTGAATAAACCTGTTAGAATGGTGTCAGTGAAGTCTCAGAGAAGCACGCACTCTCATATACAATTTTATCTCTGATAACCATTTATGGTTGTTGCCATCGTTTCTTTCTCATCTCAAGTGATGTCATGCCACACCAATGCCCGGGGCCTGTGCTCTGTGTATTTTTCTCACAGAGGAAACATGACGATGCAAATCCTCTGTGTTTACAACATTCACACTTGTCAAATCGTAAAAGGTCAAGTCCCTCGTTTCCCCTGATCTAATCAGTAAACATCCGTCCATATCTAACATTATCATAACTCGCGAGACCCCTTGAAGAGAACAGAAGATGAAATTCCCTAAAAATAAGTAAGCTTGTAAACAATTCACAATGTAACAGCTACTGAAAACCAAATGAGACCATCAGTATAGAATATAGTCAAGCATGTCTATAAATAACTAGTTTGGAAGAGAAATATATAGAATTTTTCAACAACCAAAATAGAATAAAGGGATAGAATAGAAGGAGTGCTATTAATGTGTACAGGAAGTAAACACCATATCTTCTTCTAATAATGGTCCATACTTATAAATAACTGATTTTTAAACTGATTAACTGTACACTTTAAAATATTAAAATAACAATAAGTACTCTTCGCCAATGCAGCTCCCTACCTTGCTGAAGATAACGGCCGCTGATGCTACATCCTTTCTTATTTACAAGCGCTCCACTTTCTGACTCTTGTCCTAGCTGTTTAAAGTTAATAGCCATAACAACACACATCATTTACCTTATGTTACAGAATATGGTTACCTTTTCTTTGCAGTACCATTGATTTAAAAGACTTGCCTTGCTTTGTTATTGAGGGACAGTATAGATACTTCATTGTGTGAGGCGCATGGTATTGACTTGTTTCCGTGCATTGGCCATGTCTTTGTAGTTGTAGACAACAAAGACTGTGATTAATCACAATTACAAGTCTGTAGTTATTGTTTATTGCTCTGTCTGTTTCTCTGCTTACCTGTTTAAACTATCTTTATGTGGCTCTAATAAGCCTTTTTCTCCAAATCTCTCACAAAGTTATGATGTAGTGCTTTCGTGTGATTGTAGCTACTGTAAGTGTATTACAGTTATCTTCATTGTAATAGTAATTCATTTGAATATATCCATCCAGCCATTCCCTATCTCTCTCCCCAGTGACATTCCAGTTCCTTCTAGGACATTCCAAGTGTTTCCAGGTTTCATCCCAGTGGGTCATACCTAAAAACCCTCAAAAGAGAGGTGAACTAAAGACATCATATTTAGATAGCTGAATGTCCTCTGATGACTCCTTTTGATGGGTAGGAGATCCAGGTTTACTCCCAGCTCCCCCAGATACTGAAGCTTCAAATCCCAACTCTGACTGACCGCTTGAATCTGCGATTTCATTCCTGTGATTACTACGATAAGATCATATTATTTTACTTGTAGATAAAGAAAGGATTGCAGCCGGGTGATAAAAGACATGCTGCAAAAGAAAGAAGAAAAGAAGAGGGAGAGACCATATTGATCAGATTCCTTCAGTCAGACTTTGGCCTGGCAGCTAGTGTGACAGAGTACAGCTTCATTCAATATCCTTATAATTACCACAGCAGAAACCCATTGAGCAGGTTAGCCTGTTTGGCCCTAGTTCACTGTGTGTGTGTTTGTGCACATATGAGGATGTGCATGCAGCAGGAGAAAAAAAAAGGGGGTTGATTCTTGAAGCCAGTGAATCCCATTATAAGACAGTTTAAAGCATATTTCTTTGTTCAAAACAGTCAGCCTAATGAAGTTTCCTGAGGATAGAAGGAAGTAAAAACAAGATTCCACTCAAGAGCATCACAGTAAACACGCTTAGGCAGTGATGTTGTAACCCCACTGACATGAGATCAAAAACAGTAATGTGGTTGTCACGCTTAAAACTTGCCTGTTGCTGCTAGTATAAACTACTAATTGGTTTGAACTTTGGTCTCACTGACAAATGAATTGCTATATAGTTATTTTTCTTCTTCTTCCAGCTGTCTCAGAACATAAAGAATAATTTTAAAGGAGACCTCGTGGTAATGTCTCAGCAACATGTTTTTAACAGGGCAAGACACTGGTTAATAAAATAGTCTTTCAATCACTAGAAAATAAAAACAAAAACCACTGTTAGTCCAGTTACACCCAGACTTGTAAAACTGTATGAAACTATCAAAATTGAATTAACGCATCAAGATAATGCAGTTAAGAATCTGGTAACTTCTGCATGTAAATGCTCTAATAGAATCAAATGGGCATCCGTGTGTAGCACAACCTCCAATTTGATGTCTTCCTGCATCTATTTGTAAAATAAGTGAAATTTAAAAATATACTTATACAGCCAAAGAAAAAGCTATTTCTTCTGGTGCTGTTGTCAAATGACTGAACGCAAATCACAAATTATGATTAAAGCTGGATACTTTAATGTGCTATTATCGCATTAATGCATTACGTCTTTCTCAAATTTTTTTTTTTCCCCAAAAAACCTTTTTGCTCATGGGCCATATGCAGAGGCTTGCAGTCTAATGCCTCTTCCTCCATATCGTGTCCAGCTGCAATGGTGTCTCTGATGTAATCGGGAGAGTGAGTTTATTAAAATGAACAGACATTTTTTGTCTGGCACTTAAGAAATAAGAAAAAGAACCAACATTTGTATTTGTCTGTCAAAACCCATGAAAATGGGTAGAAAATTATGATATCTGGATGGAAAACCGCTCTCAAAATAAATTGAGAAATGTATATAAATATCTATATTTTTTAACTAAATGAGGTTTTATCCTGATGGATATAAGTTTGTGTATAAATGTTTAAATATATAAAATGTCACAGTTTGGTATCTTTTTTTTAATTGTATTATTTTGGCTGTAGTGACCTTTATAACACAGTGTATGTATAACAACAGGGGTCAGAGACAGGGCTTGCGACCTGCAGCAAAAGGCCCTAGGCCGGGATTAGAACCTGCACCAACTGCATTCAGAAAATGAAGTCTCTGTATATAATCGACTGCTCAACCAGTTGAGCTTTGCACAATGAACTTTTTTATTATTTATTTTTTTATTAATACTTTTTATTTTCAATACATTGCTGTCACGTTTTAGCAGACTGGACCAAGTGAGTACAGAGAATAGACAGTCAGCTGTATGGTAGGTAAGTGTCAGGTTGCCTTCTATGAGGGGCTCCAGAGGAATCCTCCTGACGAAAGCGGTCAGGTCCGTAATCCAAATCCAAATCCTTAAAACAGTCCAATGATCAGGTTTCCAAAAAAATTCAAACAACAGAGTTACCAGACTGGGGCAGGCAGGGTCGGGAAGGTCGGGAAATCCAGGTCAATCAGGTCGGAAAACAGGTCGGCAGGCAGAAGATCAGGGCTTGAAACGTGCAGGGATTAACCAAGACGATCTGGCAAAAGAGAAGCTGCCACATACTGGTTGTATGCAGCCCGGTGCAGGTGTAGCGTATCAGGAATCAAAGCCGGTGGAGGGAGAATGCCTTCAGGGACAGCTGGGAAGTCCTAACTCCATCAGGTGGAACGTGACACATTGCAGTCTCTCCTCAAAGTAGTTTTGTTAAAACCGACTGATATTTATTTTTTTCACAGATCTTCTCCAGGACATCCTTCTACAGCTTAAATACTCAGGGTAAGTGGGTTTAATTTTCTTACAATTGTCCTCTATAATTATAATACTTCAAATAAAAAAAGGAGGCAGTTTTTTTATATTTCTAGAGCCACTAAGGGTAGCATTTCTTTTGGACAACTATGGTGTTTCCGTTGATCTCTTAGCTTTTGCTGACTGGGGGAGACACGAGTCCTGCCAGTGCAGGTAACGTAGCACAGACAGGTCGCAGCAGTGGTCAGAATACGTTTTGACTCTCATCTTGCTTTTCTTGTTTATTTGGCTCATGTCTAAACCAAATGAACAATAAATATTTTAACAAGTGAATTACTTTTTTAATTGGTATGGTAGCAGATCACACCCTCATATGAACAAATATCATGATATTCTACGTTTTACAACAAATTCAATTTTTATTGCCAAATTCTGCAATTCTATCTTTATTTTCTGCACCATGGACATCATAGGGCCCTATAAATACAGCTCTCAAGACCATGTGTCAACTTCCAGTCACTTCCAGCATTTCCACACTGTTGCTTTGTTCTCATAAAAATCCTGATTTTACAACCACAGCATCATCTGACAAAATCCCCTCTTAAGTAACTTGAGGAAAATAATACAAAAAACAAACAAAAAACAAACAAAAAAAAACAAAAACAAAAATACAATCCCCTGCCAGCAAATTGAGGGCGGGACTTGAACAGAAAGATAGGAGAAAACGAGAGTAGCTGAAGAGAACCACAAAAGTGGGGTTAAGGCTCAAACTGAACACAGACTATTTACCTTAAGAGTCAAGTAGTCGACAAAAAGGTTCCACTAAGCTAGTAAAACAAAATATATAGATCTATATTGTGATCTAAATAAAGATTGATCAGTATAGAAAATAATATTGTGACAATGTTTGTTTGTTTTTTCCCCATATGGCCCTGCTCTTAGGGTCTAATTAAAAGACCAGGTTGGGCTCTGAACAGTATCTAGCATTCAACCTATCCATGGTTAAAGTGATGAATTTTAGAAATTGCTGTGTGATTGACAGGAAAATTGCACACAGATAAATGACAACACAACAATGAAAAAAAAGAATCGTGCAATCAGTGCACAGCCTAAAATAAAAAAAAAATTTAAAAAATGGGTTTCCTTTAAATACAAAAGGACAGACCCCATCCTTTATTAGATTACAGTCATACATGAGTGGAATAAGTAGCTGTCAAAGACATGGAGCTAGAGAGGGAGACACTCAGACTGGGGAGAAAGGAATAATGGATCTGTCTCTACTGGCAACACAGAGGCACAGAGACTATTTTTAGCAAATTAATTTAAGGCTCTAAATAATTAACTGATAATTATCTGGCAATCAAGAGTAAGATAAAATGATATTCCAAAGAGATTTTTGCCATGTGGCTCAGAGAAGCTTTATATGAGTTTCCAGTCCGAAAAAGTGCCAGTGTTACAATGCAGAAAGAATAGAATATAATTGATAAGGAATAGAGTACAATTTGCTCACAAGAATGCAAGTGGACTTGCCAAAGTGACAGAATACTGGCACTTCAAATGCATTTGCGTGGTGAATAGTGGATGTGTGCACCAGCCTTCTCCAACATATTATTCACATTTATCCATAAAAATTATAAATGAATCCTTTAGGCGCAAGAGTGTTTCAATTTTTAAGGCATATTGAAAATGTGAAAAAATGTTGAATAGGAACTGGAGTTTATGATGGCATTAAAATAATCATCTAATTTCATATAGCAGTCCAATTGCTCTTCCTCCATATCTAGTCCTGCTGCAGCAGTACATCTGATGTAAACAGGAGAGCGGGTTAATTGAAATGAAGAGAAGTTTTTTGTCTGGCACTTAAGACAAAGAAAAAGAACGACATTTCTCTTTTTCCGTCAAAACCCATGCAAATGGGCAGAAATCTTTGGACAGAAAACTGCTCCCAAAAGAAAATGAGAAACATAGTTTGTGGTTTTTTTTTTAACTAAATGCTGTTTATCCTGGTGGATATAGGTTTTGAGGCAAGACAGTAAAGGTAAGACATTTTATGATCATATTTTACAAATGTGAAGCAGAAATTGGGCCTTCTTTTGCCTCTGGTTCGGTGAATCGTCACAGCAAGATGAGACTTATAGTTTTGGAATATGTGAGACACGAGCTTTCAGTAGAGGTGTCATTTGTCTGTGTTCATGCCGTCGGGTGGACACGGGGAGCCACAATTTGTGTTTACATATTTTTTGGGACATTGTGTTTCTGGTCTTTTTGTTGTTCATTGTCATAGAGATGGTTTGACTGAGCTGTTAGCTGAAATTTTGGACTTTCTGTGGATACCACAAATGCTAGTTATATTTAAAGACCTGACGTTAAACCAGTAAAAACAGATGCTAACCCCTTAACTCCCAGTAACGGAGAGTCCAGGTGCAAGAGGGTAAGCTTAACACTCAAGCTCTGAATGCAAAGTTAAAGAATTTATAGGCAAGACATCTGGATAATGAACCGCTGAAGGTGCATGGATGGATGTTATTGTGCATATTTTGAATATTTCTCTCTCCTCACCATCTAGAAGCTGTGAGATTGTAATCCTGCTTTCTGTCTGTTCACATGATGGCTGATATTCATCAGATTTTGTTCCCTCTGTGTTTAGAAGGAAGCAGCTTCACAGCTTTAAATTCATCCTGCTAACTTTTTAACTTTTATTTAGTAAGTCCTGAAAATGTCTTTATTATTTTCAAAAATATTTGATTTTATATATATTAAGAAATATTTTAACTGTTGCTGTTTAAAGAGAAAACTGCTGATAAATCTGTTAATTTGTTTAGTGTTTGTAAACCAAAGTTCGCTGCATTTTCGTCACATAACAGTAGGCTTTCTTTTAAAGGAAAAGGACATTTTGCGCGTAACAATGCGATTAATCGTGATTAATCACAACATTTCATGCAATTAATCACAATTAAAAATGTTAATTGTTGTCCAGCACTAGACAAGTTTCTGAATGTGGCTGAGGTGGCCGTGTTTGAAAATGCAGCACTGAAACATCACTATATTTATAGTGCTATTTGGATATATGCTGCTCTTGCAGATGTTTCAGTGCTACATTTTTCACCCAGGCTGCCTCAGCCACATTCACAAACTCTCCTATATATCGGAATTTAGCTTCCACACTATAAAAGGCAAAAGTAAAGCCTCAGAGTTGTCATTGCCCAGATGTGTTGCTTCAGGTACATTAGTATTATGGACAAACGCATTGTGATCCTTCCTTATCAGCTCTGTATGGTGTCTTTCAAATGCGATACAGTACAGATGAAAGTCACATACAGATTTTACCTTGCTATAATAACACAGAATCTTTTGGAGCACAGTAGCTTCAAACTTTAGCAGTTTATTGGAGTCTATTTTTGAGTCCAAAGAAGGTTATCTCAATGCCTGACCCTGGCAATGTTAAGACACTGGAAAAAAAAAGAAGGCAGATCACTGACAAGAAGTTGACAAATTGGCAATAACTCTATGTGTGTGTCCTTCAACCATTAAAAAAATACAAGTAACTTTATTGCCAGCTAATTTCTTTCCAACACCGTCTTTTTCTTTATCCCTCATACTCTCTCATATTTCACCTCTGCTATGGCCACCCCATCACTTCCTCTGTCCTCCCACTATTGAGCTGTATTTAAAATGAAGATTGTGATAGGCTCCATTGGCACAGGTTGTTAAACAAAGTACGCAGATCTTTCAGTCCATCTTTCTCTTGGTCACATGGATTTTCCCAAACAATTTCTCTTTCTCGTCTCTTGTGTATGTAATTGCAAAACACTGCAGACGGGTGTAGGAAGGAAAACAAAATGACAAGGGGGGAGATTATGTAACTGATCACTGCCCATCTGACAGAGAGCAGCAGGATGCTTATGGAATTCTTGAGGTCACATGTGCTTTGTTTTTTTGTTTTTTAAGAGAACATAATAGTCATGCACTTATAGGGGAGGGTGTGCCAGCATATGTTTCCATACTGTCATTTTTAGGTTTCTGGGATTACAAAGAGGGTGCAATTAGTTTGACGGTGTGATGTGTTTTGGTGAGAGCTAAGGCTGACAGGCCTACCTAGCCTCCCCACTGTGCAACCTTTTAAAAAATCAATGCCACCACTAAACACAACTCTCCCCTGTGGAGCTGGGCCCTGTTACAGCCTCCTTCCCCTTCCAGTGATGGGAGGAAAACACAGACAAACAGATAAATTAGAGTCTCCCCAGCTGCCCTCCCTCATCTTGTAGTCCGTCTGCTATTGTGAAGTAACAACAGTACTGGCTAATATTCTCAAAAAAATATTAGAGAAGAAATTCTGCTTTTGAAACAAGAACACCAGGATTTAAACACCTCTTTCTGTAGCCAATTATATTTTCTTTTCCCTGCAGAATCACTGGGCTACCTGTAAATAAATCATTGTTATCGACATGAATGGGTGTAGATGGGTGACATACCTTAACCGATTTGGAGGCTTGTACACATCCAAGAATAAGATCTTAGAAGTGACTGAATGGAGAAAGAAAACATTTGTTCACATTATTTCTTCTGAGATACATAAACTGTACTCTGTGGAAAATATTGCAAGAACAAAAAGGAAATATGAGTTTAGAAAAGGAACAAAAGCACTTTTGTCTAGTCCTTTTGAGTCACGTCTTTAGGAGGGAGCTTTCAGTGGCACCAGCAATAGGAACTTGTTAACGATTACAGTACAGGTGATTAGCCTGAATACTACAATTGAAAATGTATTCACACATCTGTATATAGTATTTTAAAATACTTAAGATCAAGGTCTATTATTTTCACTGAAAATATACAGGTAATAATAATGCAAATTTTATATACGAGTGTATTCTTGGAACTATTGCTGCTCTGAGCCAGAGCACTCTTGTAAAAGAGCAGCACTACAGTATGTACAGTACACTGGCTGTGTCACCTGCTACAACAGCTACACAGCAGCATCACTGCAGTTATTTGGCAGTCTGTTCTAATTTGCATCAGATTGCATGCCCACAGTGGCAAAGTCTTCTTAATGGGTAGCATCATCCACTGCAGGTGGCAGGGAAGAAAACGTGAGTTGAGGACACAGAAATTATCGTCCTTCTCAAACGATCACTTGTCATTGGCTGATTGAATCTTTGAAGACATTCATTAGTGCTCTGAGATATTTTCAATTACTTGATCTGCCTCTGTTAACATTAACTGCATCATTCTGCAGTGTGAGCACATTAACCCAGTTATTGGACTTATTAGCATTTTAGGACTGTCACCAGAATTGATTTGCAACAATACTATCTCCTCAAAATAAATTGACATTATACAATCCTGCATACATCTACCATCTACCCATCACTTATGTAATGTGTCTGAGTCTGTCAAATTGTAGGTGGTTTTAAGTAGACTAAATGCAGCCCACCTCATCAAAGTGGGCCGCAGTGGGTTGTGGGTAGATGGTGGTACTGAGTAGAACAATCTATATCAGCCATTAAAATGCAAATGTGTTTACCAAGTCCAGCTTTGATGCTGCAATAATAACAAGCAGTGTGGAACAATCATGAATCAAACTTGTGTAGCGACCTATTGAACACACAGCTACACCATGCAATGAAACAAGAGCATAAATAAGCAGTTTGGACTAATAATGCAGAATACTGTCTTCATCTAAGAATGTAAAACAGAATTAAACAGCACAAGATGAAGCTGGTACTGCTCGAAAGCTACATTTTAAAGGAGAGCTAGATTCTGAGCTCAAAATTAAAGACTGTAGCAAGTGAGACAGAAAGGAGAGGCTATTGTGTAGTAAACAGGAATGGAAGAAACACACCTGCCCATGGATTGTAATCTAGTGATGCATCACCCATTCACCTGGACGCTCCCCATCACCTTGTGTGTGCCCCCTTCTAACCTGGTGCATCACCTCATTCCC
>JBAMHW010000007.1:16897804-16911774 GCA_037177495.1 Rhadinocentrus ornatus | reverse complement strand
CTTTCTGTAAAGTCCTCTGAGACAACTTTGTTGTGATATAGGGCTATACAAATAAACTTGACTTGACTTGACTAGTGCAGCTGGAAAGTCTCGTAAGGATGTCTTGCTGACTGTATCATGGTAGGTATAAATATGACAACACAGCAGCTTTCTAATATCAAATAGTCGATATGAATTAAAGCTTCACTCTTGTTCTGTTATTTTTGGTTTCTGACCTCAAAAATATAACCATTCTCATTTTATGTTTCCTGAATGGTGGCCTGTCCATCTATTCATCCATATTCTATGCCCACTTATTCCACTGCAGGGGGGGACTGGAGCCCATACCTGCAACTACCAGGCAAAAGGCAGGGTTGACTTAGTACCTTGACTTTACGTCAAACAGAGTAAACCCAGAGACCAACAACCAAGTGGTGACCTGTTTACAGAGTAAGTTTTGCACCTCTGACTGTTATTTATTTTTTTATTCTTATTTTTTATTTTTATAGGCCTATAAGTAATCTTGTTTAAAATTATTTTGCAATGTTTAAAAAAATAAAAGAAATCTAAGAGACAGAATAGAAAGACATCTAAAGAAAATCTCTTTTAAATATCCATCTAGGAATGTCACTCATAATTCATGTTGCAATAACTTTAGGAGTCCTCTGGATGACATGAAGCCATGTCTTTTAACTTTATTTATTTATTTATTTAATATCTCAACTCATCTGTGATATGTCATGATGCTCCATGAAACTTTACTTCCACTATGGAAATCGTGAAGTTGATGTCACGATGAGTTGCATTTTGGGAAATGGGTTTTGTTTGGACTACCATGTTGTAAGTATCCTGCTAGCACAGAGTCTTTACTGGCAAGGACACTAACATCACTTTAATGAAATGCTGTCAGACTAAGCTCTGAAATTAAATCTGACTCAATTTTTATGTTTACAGGTCTGTTGGAAAAAAAATAGGTTTAAAACGTTCCAACTATGACAAGGACTAAGATACAGACAGCTGAACCTACTTAAAAGTGTTGTATTTTGTTAGTTTTATTATATTGGCAAAGATAATGCTGGATTTGAGAGATTTGGAATTTGGCACAAAACTGTAAGCTTCCTTGAATTTGAACTTTTTTTCAATTTTTTAAATTTTTTTTGTACATTTATAACACATTCAAAAAGCATTACCTCAGTCCAAAAAAAACCTTGTTTGGAATATGCAATAATCACATTAGAGGGAGTGTATCAGGATCAGTAATCCAGTCCAATATATGATTCTATGCTGTGTATCTTGTTTATTGGTAATGCCAATAAACCTCTTTTGGTAGGGCAAATTTTCCCATCATTTACCATCTCCACCTCTCCCTTTTACCACTAAAACGTGTCATTTAGAACTAAATTTAACCAAGCTATGGTATAGTATATGTTTATTCTGCAGCCATGATACGCTCATTCTGAAATGCAACCCAGCTTTATGTAACTTCACATTCTTCACAAACTGGTGATCTTTATACCGGTGTTTATATCAATTGAGAACAAAAATTGTAACTAAAGATAGAAACCTTTAGTACCTGCTTTTTACACAACACAAATAACAGAATCTGGAGTTAGATGAGAAAACATACATCAAAGGAACAAATGGATCTAAAGTGAAGACACATATTCATACAAAATTCTCTCCCAGAAAAAAAAAAAAATGTGTGAACGGTGATGTAGGTATCTGTTATAATGTGTGTTATAATATGTATGGCATATGGTTTGGCATAGGTTGAGTAAGCTCTAAGTTAAATTACCTTGGCATAACAAAAGGATCAAATTGCCTTTGGTTAGACCCAAGTCACATTTAAACCGAATGAGCAAATATAAAATTGCAAGAATTATGACTTGAAAAGGCTTTTTCTTTATTGTCAACAAGTAGGAAGGACAATATCATAACTAATCACCCAAAACTGTTTGGGAATCTCTCACTTTCTCATCTGTAGGGGAAAGGCTTAAAAAATTGAATGTACGCCCTGTGAGTGCATGTGGAAACATAAAGCCACTTGGGAGTGCTGAGAATATACTCATTCATACAATCTTGGAACCCGAAAGAGTTATAAACCCTCTTTAGAGCTTAGTTAATCTGAGTGGAAGGGATAGACAGAAGAAAGAAAATGGATGGGTAAGGGAGACTGAGGAGGGCGGGTTTCTCCTTTTGCAAATCATCTCATCTCTGCGAAAGCAGGCAGAACAATAGAGATGAGCATTACAACTAATCTCCAATCCGTACCTTGAAAAGACATCAGACTTTCATTTGCCACTAACAAGCTCACTCTTGTGATCTCTGTGAATGACAAAAGTGCTCAATGGACAGATTACAGTGTATTTACTGTCTTACAGTATGGTAGCAAAGCATTTACTTTTACCCTTATTAAAGAAAACATCATCTGAGTTATGAGGTTACTGATTTAAAAAAGATATTTGAAAGAAAACAAAAGAAAAAAAATTATATTCCGTCGTGGCATCAGTAGGCTGTGAAATTAAAACTAATCTCTGACAGGATTATTATCTCTGATCATTCTGGCATCAGGGAGAGAACTTGATACTGCTCTGATTCAGATCAAATCTAATAAGCTTAAAGGTAAGTATAAGGCTTAGTATTCATTTGTGGATACAAAATGCCCATTCAGTACATAGTTCACTTGTAATATGATAAGGAGATATTGTTAAGGGATTAGATTATCTCCCAGGAGATCTATTAGTGGATAAGTCTTTTTTACTTTTTCATGAACCATTATCTTCAAGGTTACTATCTTATCTGCACATGTTCTAACTCAACTACCAACACAATGGACTTATATGAGCTCTCAGAATCCAAAGAGGTTGTTACTTAAACCTCATGCCAAAGGCTCTGTTCACACTGCAACTCAATTCCGATTTTTGGCCCATATGTGAATCATATCAGATTTTTCAATGACAGTCTGAACGGCGCAAATCCGATTTTTTTAAAATCAGGCCAAGGCCACATTCATATGTGGTCCTTAGCGCCGTTTCCACCAACGGGTGTGGGTCGGGATGCATTTTTCTATACACACGCCAAAACTGGGAACCGTACCCTAATATCTAACCTGACCTGTCCTATTTCGTCGGGAGCCTTGCCTTAGGAAACCAATCTAACTAACCAAACCAAAAAGGATGGAGTTTAAAACACGGCAATCTGTTGATTGGTAGAGGAAAAAAGGCACTTCATGTGCGACCTGGCATAAAAACAAAGCAGGAATGGATCCTTGTTAAGAACAACATATTTTCTTTTTCTTGATTAAATCTCTGTTTAAAATGGCATTACGAAGAACTGCCGAGAAGAAAGAACACAAACTGTTGGATTATCGCCATACGCCTCCTTATTTCTGAGTCATGTTTTGGTTATATTTTAAGGGTGCACTGTGCTGGAATTGGGTCATGCTCTTACGTAGTTGAGGCATATCGCTATCCGACAGATACTCAAGTAAGGTTATGGTTAGCTGTAGAAACACAACGAGATCACAGTTTACAAACCATATCTGCACCCTAAAGGCCCATTTATGCTTGATGCAGAAGACAGATGTTTAGGGCGTGTAGGGTGGTTGAAAACAACTTCATACCAGTCCATTACTGTCTTCAACTCCACTTTATTTATATACTACTTTTAAAACAACAAAGTTGACCAAAGTGCTTCACACCAAAATAAAACAGTAAAACAATAAAAAGAAAATATAAAAACATATACAAAAAAACTGTAAAACAGTATAAATATAAAACCATCAGTCAAAATAATCAGTCAAAAACCAACATCTCAATCAGTGTTAAAAGCCCCCCAAAAATTAGTTTTAAGCAGTAATTTAAAAACAGCAAGTGAAGAGGCCTCCTTAATATGTGGAGGCAACTGGTTCCACAGTTTCGTTCCAGCTACAGAAAAGGCTACAGAATTGTGAAATCAACTCTAAAAGAACGGGCAGCCAATGAAAGGAAGCCAAGACCAGTGTAATATGCTCTTGTTTTTTAATACCAGTTAAAAGTCAAGCAGTTGCATTCTGGACCAGCTGCAGCCGATCATGGGAGGCCTGACCAAGCCCAGCATAAAGTGTGTTACAGTAGTCCAAGCGATTAGAAATAAAAGCATGGATTAAAATCTTGAGATGATGCTGAGAAAGAACCCTTTGACAGTTGTCTGAGCTAAAAGAAACTAGACTTGACCACTGAGCTTGCTTGTATGTCAAGTCTAAGGTTACCATCCAAGCGCACCCCAAGATATATTGCTGTAGGCTTCAACTAATCAGTCAAAAATCCCAGGTCGGCTGGTCCCTTGTAGGCATCACTGGGCCCAAATAGCAAAACCTTAGCCATTCTGTCATTAAAATTAAGAAATTTAAAAGCCATCCAAGCCTTAATTTCCTCTATGCAATCAAGTAATAGTTTCACTGAGGGTGCACTGTTTTTCAGGGGGAAAAAAATCTGGCTGTCGTCTGCAAAAAAGTGAAAGGACATGCCCAGCTTTCTAAAAATTGCACCGAGAGGGAGCAAGTAAAGCGAAAAGAGAAGGAGTCCAAGAATGGAACCCTGAGGAACTCCACACATAAGAAAAGAAGAAGAAGACTCAGCAACTCCAATCTGGACACAAAAACTCTGCTTGGTTAAATAAGATCTTAACCATTGTAAAGCACTACCCCGAATGCCCACCCAATTTTCCAGGGTGAGACAAAAGGATCTGATGGTCCACTGTGTCGAAGGCTGCTGTGAGGTCCAACAGCACCAAAACCACACAGTGACCTGAATCTGTGGTAATAAAAACATAATTTAAAACCCTGAAAAACTGCAGACTCTGTACTGTGCAATGTTTTAAAACCAGACTGAAACACTTCAAGGACATTATTTTTCTCCAGGAAAGAATGCAGCTGGGAATACACAACCTTCTCCAAAAGTGAAGAAATGAAAGCAAGCTTGGAAATCGGCATGAAGTTTGAAAGGATGGAAGGGTCCAGGCCAGGCTTCTTAATAATTGGTGTAATCACTGCATGTTTAAACTTTCAGGTAAACTCCCATTAATTAAGCTGCCATTGATGATATGGAGCACGTAAGAAGCTAAAGTGAGGAAGACCTCTTTAAAAAGATGAGGGGGAATAGTATCATTGGGGGATCCAGCAGGCTTCATTAGTTTTACTAGATCCTCTAGAAACTGCAGTGTAACAGGCTCAGACTGGTGAAAAACAGCAGAGCCTGAATTTGAAACAGATAGATCGCAGGAGGGAGGAGTAATAAGGGCCCTAATGCTCACAACTTTGTTAATAAAAACAAGTGCCGCCAAACGGTTTCTGAAACTGACATCGGCTTGCTTGAATGAATTTTAAATTATTACTGCCCACTAGTGGTTGAATCGGCTTAACAAATATGGCGACGCAAAAGACGCATGGAAGTATGATGACAGTGATGCATGACAATGTTTGAAACAGACGTCACTATTTACGTACATAGGAAAACATAAATGGGCCTTAACTGTCCCATCCCGACCTGTACCAATTTGTGGAAACGAGGCTCTAGATCGGATTTGTATTTGATCTGTGTGGAAGCTATTCCTGTTTCACAGTATTTACAATGCTGTTGTCTTTTCCTTTTTTATTTTAAATAAAAAAACAACGATAAAACAACACTATCACTTTAAATATATGAAAAATTAAGAAAAAAAAATGCAATAAAGAGAGGGACGGGGTGTATTCAAAATTAGAATGTGTTAACGTGTGGGTTGAGTCGCGTTACCTACATCGTTGTGTCGGGTCCAGATTTCACTTAAAGATATCCATGTTTGGTAATAATCTTGAAGGGTTTGGGCAGATGTGCTTTGGTAAAATTGAACCACTGCAGGACTCTGCACAGACAACCTCGGCTTCATTGTCTGTTAATGCTTCTCTACAAAAGTAGGAGCCACTGCCCCACAAAAGGGCATTGTTAACATTTGTGCTCTAATTTTTCTCAGTCTCTTTTCATTCATCAAGTGGACATCATTTTATCGGTTCAGACAAACTGCACACAAACTTTCAAGACTGAGCAATGGGAACCAAATATGCACTACCAAAGTGGTGGTCACTATTAAGTATCGGTGAAAAGAATACAGAGATAGCGAAGCTATTGTGTCTCAACTTGAGTCTCTAAGCATTGCAGCGCATATCTGTCGCCCTTTGTGGGATGGTACCCAGAAAGAGACACACACTGAATCAGTTGTAGATCCTCCAGTAAAGGCTAAAGTGATGTGAAAAAGCACATGAGCTGATCTTCATGGAAAGCAAAATTTCAGTCAAACTTGGTAGAGAACTCTTTTGGTTGCAGCGACTAAAACAACATTATGGAAATGAGACAAATTGTAGAATATTTCTACAGAAAATCCCACAAGATCTAATGTCATTATTAACTTAAAGGCACTGCAATTAACCAGACTAGCAGATTTAGCTCATTTAGCAACCATTTAGCAGATTAAGCAACATTGGGTGCCACAGCCATTACTGTGCAGGTCAGGAAGAATGAGAAAAAACTGAACAGTGATCCTGCACCAAGTCTGAGAAATTCAATCCTTCTTTTTTTTGGCCACCTGTAAGAAATCTATTAGGGGCCAATAAGGATGCTGAGGGTAGAAGGTTTGAGATATTTCAGGTCAGCCTTGGAGTTTAATTGTTGAATCGCCTGCCTGGTCAGTAAGGGGATCGCTGTGTGAAACCAATCCTGTAGGCAGAGGATGGACAGAGAGTGTGGATGTCACTCAAGACATTAGAACAGCCGATGGAAAAGGCAGAGAATCAAAGACAGGGGAAGAGGAGGGAAACATGAAACCATAGACCTCAAATCAACCCTTTCACAAAGCTGTCAATGTTAAGTGGGTTTAGAAATACATTTAATGTGTTTAAAAGTGGTTGCGTATTACCAACAAGCCCACTGTAACTGATTTAGCTTGTATTTCAAAGTACAGAGTGGTTTAACCTTTACATTAAGAAACAAAATGCAATTCTTTAAGAAAATGACTACCTACTGACTAAAAGACATATGCACACATGACATTGTGTACCACCCACCCTCTCCCTTCACTGAAATAATTAAAGCAACTCTGCTGAACAGAGGAGACAAACTGATTAAAGTCCAGCTTAACAACAATCATGGAAAGGTGAAAGAACTTCCACTCAACAGTTGCTACTCTTTATTTATCTTTTAATACTCACTACCAGTTAAAAGTTTGCACGCACTTACTCATTAGATTTAAAGGGTAAGTGTGTCCAAACTTTAGATTATTTATAGCTTTTGCTATAATTATGCTAGATTTTAGTAACTCAATTCTTCTTAATGAAAATGAGTGAGTAAATCAAACAGATCACGAACAGTGTTGTCCTTCAACCTAAAAACTAGAGATAAAAAAAATGACCACCGTTGCAAGTCTACACAGCAATATTTGGAACGTCACATTACCTCTCTAAAGTATGCAAATATTTCTAGCTAATATAGCAATGAAGGTAAAAAATATAGATATATATTGGACTTTCTTTGTGGAGTTTGCATGTTCTCCCCATGTATGTGTGGGTTCTCTCCGGGTTCTCTGGCTTCTTCCCACTGTCCAAAGACATTTATGTTAAGTTAATTGGTCACTCTAACTTCTCCCTAGGATTGAGGGCATGTGTGAATAGTTGTTTGTCTCTCTCTGTGTTGGTCCTGTGATGGACTGGTCACCTGTCTAGGATATACTCTTCTTTCACCTATTAAAGAGCTGGGATAGGCTCCAACTTATCTGTGAGGAAATGTACATTGTACTCCTGTGGGCATTGCTCCACATCTCTCAGCCCACCTCCATGCCAGTCACAGTTCAAAAATTCTTTTATACTCTCACTTACACATGAACCCATGGAGGCATTCTTTCTCAGACAATCACATATACAAAATATCCCTTGTCACCTTGCTCAAAGATGAATGAGTTTGCCACTGTCTTCAATCATTATAATCACTTCTAAGGAAAATGCCTCATTCCCAGCTATCATTCTGAACTGCCTTGCAGCAGCAGGAGTACACATCCCTGCTTTCCCCTTAAACTACCCCATCGCATACACTCAGAAAAACTATGAATCTCATTTCTCTGTTAGTGCTAAGTCATATGATACTAAAGTGCTGCGTAACCCATCCAGCTAAGACAAAAGGTGAACCTGTTGATTTACCAGTTGATTTTTGTTCCAACCCTCACCTGAGATGAGCTGTGGGAAGTGACTGAAAGAATGTGATAGAAAATACAATTAGTGGTAATGACCTTTCCCTGAATGGTTGCTGGCTGTGTTGACCCTGAGTGATAGGAATTCAGTCATCCAGTAGGGCTCAGAAAAGTGTATATACTCCATTGCTATGAATAAAGTCAGTTCAGGTGGTTTGAAGACCTAGGGAGGATCTGCCTGAGAGATTATATCTCAGCTGGCCCTGTTTCCACCATAGGGTCCAGCTTGGGATTAGACAGTATGGTGAAATGGCTTGATAAACCTTGATCACTATTGTGTCTCCACACCTAACCATACCCTTACGTGATAGGTGGCGTTGAAGTGCAACCTCTTGTAGAAAGAAAGGACGAGAATACTGTGCATAGAGCAGTTTGTGTTTGCATGTGGCTTTAAACAACAAAACACAACACTTTAAATGATTGTTTTGACCAATCAACGACTTGCTGCGTATCAAGTTCTACCCTTTAGGGTCATATTGGTAAGACTGGGCCTCCATTGGAAGAGTCCTATAAATTAAGATATGTTATCCCCAGATTTTTTAAACGCAAAAAAAACAAAAAAAAAAACTCTCCTGTACCAACTTGGACATGTTGGTGGACATGTTAGTGTCCATTTGTAAAAGATGTTAAAGGAGGTTGAAATTTATCTTCTTATTACTATCACAATGTTAGTATTTCTAAAAGTAAAATCCCTTTATAGCCCAACAGTCACTTGTTCTTCTATTTATTATATCCTGCAATCATCTCCACAGACAATTGTGTGTGTTGGCAATTTTACTTGTTCTTTTTTTCCTCTCTTTCCTGTTGCCTTTTTAAAATGTCATCAGGTCATATGTCAATGACAGAAAAAAGAAAGGTGGAAATTCGTCTACACCACTGAAAAAAGTTTTTCACTGAAATTAAACTTGCCTATTAACAGCAATGTAATGAAAAAGAAGAAAAATAGTCAAATATAAATTTAAAGGTGAAAAGGGTAATGCAACAAGTCATGCGATACAAATGTTATTACTGTTGTTAGACGTTAACTACTTGAACAAAGCACACTTATCTGTAGCCATGACAATCCATGCGTGGCAGTGCTAATGTTAGAAAATAACTATAACCACCCCTTTTTAATCCCCTATAAAGTAATTAGACTATAATACTCTTTAGTCGACACTGTGTACAAAATGAAGACAATACAATTTATTCTTGTTATTGGACATGGTGTTAAACTGATATTCATTACTTTTACTGAAGAAAATTGCTTTCTAATTCAGAAGCTGTTCTAGGTTTTGGCACACTAGTTTCCACACTTCAGCATAGTTATTTCAAGTCATTTACACATTCTTTTAACGCATCATTTTTTTAATCATAGATAATGTAAAAATAAATAAATAAACAAAAACATTTTTACTGGACAATGAGAAGCTTATGAAATGCAAGTAAAAAAGGAATAATAGGCAGTGAGATTTCTGAAGATTTCCAAGTATGACAGGCTGGGCTAATAAAAGCTAAAAAAGGGACTGGAAGATGCTAAAAGAGAATGACACATGTTTAAATTATTTGAGCCCTTTGATTTATATCAGGATGGAAAGCTTAAGTAGAATAGAAGTTATAAAATAATGATGTGTGTTTTACTGGTAGTTCACTGGTTTCCTGGTTTTAAGTGGATTATTAAGCTTTTAAGTACACATGATCATTTTATAAATACAATACTTTTTTTATTGTTTTTATCAATTTATTGGTTTTGTTTTTTTGTGCAACAACAACCAAAAGAAAGAAAGAAAGAAAATGAAGCTCTGTTGAGATCACGTGCATGGATGGACCCTCTTTAAATATGTGTTTTGCTTGTTCTAGCTATTTCTACAAAATTCCTTACTTAGAACAGGAGAACATAAAGTGTATTTTATGACAAAAAGTTGCTGATTTAGATTTTTTTTTGTCTTTATATGGATTTGAGACAAAGTAAAAACATTTTGTCAGGGTTAGGTGGTACAGTAAGCATCACTTTGTCACAATTTTTCTATTTTCTTTTTTTTTAAAGGTCAATAAAAATATATGGATGTACAGTATAAAAAAGAACAGTCCCAATGTAGTTTAGATAAAGTAATTAAAAATATCTGTCCATGCATATTACATGAGCAGGGAAATCATATGAAAATATAATCATATTTCAGGTGGAGACTATGACCTTGCTCAGAGTTTCAAGAATATGACCACTACAAAACCCTGAAGCATCATAACCCCTGCTGTGCTATCCATCACAAATGAGCCTCAAGAGCACATTCAGCCCACAGAGTGCATGAAAACTGCAGTCTGTCATTCAAATGGCTCCATTATTCTCTATTTTGCTACATCATGTTTCAACTTGCCTCAAGAAATAATATGAAAACTTTTCCAACCAGTTTTCAATCACAATTATTACTGCCGTGATCTGTTCTGCTGAGCTAGAGACTTTTATGTTCTTTTACTGGATTTTAACACAAAGAGGCACATATCCAGCTGGTTGATTGTTCACTAATGGCAAACATACAGTGGTGCTGAGACACAACACCTCATCACTCTTTAGCTGTGGAAGCGACTAACAACACATCTTTGCAGTTTACGATAATTCTGCACATTTGAATGTGGGTTTTTGCGCCTCTCAAAATGCGACATGTAACAAGGTTGGGTGGGTGTGCTTGAATCTGCATTGTATTGGGCACTACTGTTGGTATGTTAAAGCATCCTCGCTATGGACCTTGCAAGGAGGGAGGTGCTTTGAACAAAAATGGCTTTAATTAAAGATACATTTATATTCCGACAATCTTGTCGACTAGCACCCCTGGTGTGGAACTGTGAAGAAAGATGAGCTGCTTCTATGAAAAACAAACAAACAAACAAACAAAAAAAATAAAATAAAACAAGAAAAAACAGTTTTCTTCCCTCTGTAAATTAGCATTTCAAAGATTTCTTTATACCAAAATATGAAAGTCCCTTGATGCAGTGTGCGATGGCTGCATTGCTCAAAACAGTAAATTAATTATCCAATCTTAGTGGCTGATTTATACCTCAGCATGAGCTATTAACTAGAGTTAAAAGTTAAAGTGACTAAAAACAGAGAAAAAACTATGAGCCTAATGAGACACCAGATGACTGAAAGCTTGAATCACTCCAGATCTCATTGTTCAACTACTGTGTTTTGTTCACTCAGAGGATGGTAAATGATTGTTAAAATAACAGACTTTGTTAGCCATCAGGCTAAAAATAAACCTGACTTAAAGGGACAATAAGAGAACATTAATTGTTATTTGATTGAAGGAATTAAAAAATGGCTCTGTGAAGAAATGGATCTTGGCCAGAGTCCAGGCTTAAACAAACTTCACCCAATCAGCTTACACCAAACGTGTTATGTCAGCTCCTAGTGTATTGTGTGCTCTCTATGTGTTGTGAGGTTTAGGGCAGACTACACAATAGTCTGTCTGCAGTGACCAAAAAGTCTGGCAGCGTGACACAAATGGGTACATCCAAAAAAGTATTAAATAAACTTTATGCCAGCACCAGCTAGTCACCTGAATCACACAACATCCTGTCTCTGATGACTAATGTCCATTTAAAAGGTAAAGCATATAGGTATATAAAAAAAAGAACAATTCAAAAATTGAACCAATAAAACAAAATCAACTTCCTAGACAGATGCAGACTGTGCTTTATAGATCTAAAACTGCCAAAAGGGATTTGGATTTAGAAAGTAGTTTATTTTTCTTTCACTTTCTTTTTTTTAATAAGTGATTTCTGTTCAGATTACTTGATTTCATACAGCCTGTATGAGAGAGTATTGTTTACTCTGACATTACTCCTATCTGCTGAAGTAGGTAGAAGATTTTGATTTGGTGTAAGTGTTTAATAAAACTATTATATAAGCTAATAGATATACTTGAACATTGTCGCAAATAAGAGAAAAAAGGTAAAGATATGCTCTCTGTGTTTCCTACCTGTTTACAGAAGAAAAACTTTAAGATATCAAAGCTAAAAGCAGAGGGATCAACCACAGGTCTCCATCACAGAAAATAAATTCAGGGTCAGCTGCTGGTTCAGGTGGCAGCTGTTTCTCACACATCCTTGTTTCTGTTAAATGACAAGGCTTAGGACACACTGACAGAATACAGTCATTGTGTGAGACAGTGAGAAAGAGTGACAGCTAATCTGAGGGGTGGGGCAGGGTTCAGCCTTTTACGCTACTCATCCATTTTTATTTTTATGTCCTCGTTACTGCTCCTAACATCAACATCTTTAATGCTTCTCTCTGTCACATAATGTGCCAATGCACTGGAAATAAGTCTTTATTCATAGAAACCTAGCTTATGTCATGTAATCATTTTCATGAGGGAGGCATTATCAAGGCAACCAGTTTCACATCCCAGGGTAACCCTATCTATCCATGCTGCTAATTGGAGGTTAATAAATACTCACAAAAGCATGACTTTTGTTTTGACTTGCAGTACATTAGCCCTGCTGATAAAAGCTATAAAGATAGTTGCGAACACTTTATTTTCCATGACATGCCTGACACATTACTGATTTAATGCACTGGAAAAAAAGGTAATGAGGATATCAACATGCAATACCAGCAGACATTAGATAAGAAAATAGCCTCTGAGGCAAGTCAGTAAAGGCAGCCTGTGTCTTACAGATACAGAAAATAACAAAACAAAGTAGAGATGATACAGAGCTATAACGCTCTGAAGTCATAGACTGCATGTGAACCTTGTGAGTGACATAGAGACTATAGGAGTTGCACATTGATTGTTTTAATTGATTAGACAGTCAATCGTTTATTGGCTAGTTTGCAGAGGGAGGATGCAATGTTCAACAACATTTGTTTACCTTGTCCAAACATAAGAGCACAGGGCTCACTATGTAAACCTCAGATGATACCTGTTCTTGATTGGGTCACGCACTGCTATGCAACATGTCTCAACTCTTTCACAATGTGGAGAAATATTAAATGCCCATACCTATTAAAGTATTTGATAGGCTGCTAGTATTGGGTTTAAAAAAAGAGAGAGAGAGAGAAAGAGAGAGAGAAGTAATTTATAAATCAAATAAATCATCAAGGTCTCTTATAAAAAAATAAAATAAACATAACCACTGTTTAAGTGTGAGGAGGCAGTGTGGAGTTACAAGCCACTCAGCACATGTCATCAGCAAAGAATATCTTCTAAAGGATGGAATTCAACAGTGTGTTTTGACAATTCTGTCTCGGCCTTGACTGGCAGAGAATGGCAGCCAATCCTCATTTGAAATGCGACATGGAAAAACAAAGCCTGTCAGAATGACTTGGAGAGATGTCTACTGAGAGCCACATGTGGTGAAAAACAGAGTCAGGGGGTGGGTGGGGGAGTTTAGAGGAGAAACTGTTACTCCTCTGCACGACTCTGTCCCTGAGACACGCATCATGCTGCTCCCCCTCAGTGGGTGACTCTGTCAGGATACTGTTGGTGCAGCACTACCCCTATGCGTGATTGATGAGCCTCATTTTGCCAATTAATGGAGAATCCCCTGTTGACTACCATCAGATTGCCGTTTGTAACTGTTAGTCTTTCTGCCTGTCAGAGATTCGTTTTAATTAGCAATCTCTACTCCTCCGACTTTTCTATAGTGTCTAAAATTTGCCGAGCTGAGTGCTCAGTGACATGCTGGGGAAATGGCCCCACCAGTTTATTTTCCATCATTAATTCATTCACAAAGTGCACGACCTTAACTGTTAAAGACTACAC
>JBAMHW010000007.1:16877622-16893964 GCA_037177495.1 Rhadinocentrus ornatus | reverse complement strand
TGTCAGTTTACCTCAGTAATTCTATTTAATGCTGCTTTGTTCTTCCATTCTATGTAGTGGGTGGCCCTAATTGATTAAAATATTCTAAGGGACACAGTAGAGCCATATTGTAACCCAGATAGAATATTTTCATTTAGCAAAGTTCAAGGTTTTATTCTCATCATCCATGCAAAGTTTGGTGAAGGTCAACAGTTCTATGCAACAATTTTAAGATGCAGTTGTACACAGATTGGTGAACATCTGCTCATCTTTACCTCTGTGAAATGCTCCATTTATACTCAGTCATGTTATTGACCTGTTGCCAATTAACCTAATTAGTTTTAAATGCTACTCCAGTTGTTTTTCCAGCTAATATTTTATGTATAAATAGTAAAATGTCCCAGTTGCAACATCGGATAGGTTGTTTATAACAGCAATAAAGTACGAGTTGGTGAGATTTGCTAATTATTGTTTTCCGCTTTTAAATTAAACATAGTGTCTGGAATACAAGAATGAATAAATCTGTGGTTCCTAACATGTCTGAATTCTGATGTTGTACAAAAAGAAATGTATAATCAGGGTAACATGGAGGGAGTATTAGGGCCACATTAAGAAAAATATTTTTTTCACAGGCTTTGAGAGTGAAGTCGTAATATTACGAAAAAAAAGTTGCAATATTACAAGAAAAAAAGTAATATTCTAATATAATATAATATTTTAACCAGTTCTTTTAGAAAAGGAACATTGTTTAAATGAGGGTGGTGGAGCATTTTTTAAAGTTGTACTTTTGTACTTAGACTTGGAGTAAATCGCTGTTTTTGTGGAGGGGGATATGGCTGGAAATGGTACAGTTACAACCTGATTCTCATAAAACTACGACTTTGTTCTAGTAAAAGTACAACTTTATTCTCTTAATATTACAACATTATTTTCGTAAAATTAAGCCTTTATTGATGTAATATTACAACTTTATTCTCATAGCTTGTGAAAACAATGTTTTCCTTAATGCGGCCCTAATGGCCCATCTTAAGAAAATAAACATGATTCATAAATCATATTGTAACAGCCAAATGAAAAAAATAAAGTTAAATAAATACTTTAACAACACGTTGCTGTTAATATTTTAAGTCCAATGTTATTTTTTTAACCAGACTTATACTTATATTTGTACATCAATATCTTCTGGTAGTTAAACTATGTATTCACTACAAAGGAAGGGAGGGGAAAAGACTAAAAAGAAAGAAAAAAAGATATTTACAAGACAGAACTGTGGTTAGGAGCCTAGAAAGACTCATCACAACTCATCAGTATGACATTGCTATCCAGTCCTTGACTAAACTTCTGAGCAGAGCATGACTATTTTCAATACGTAAACTTGGCCATGAGCAGTAGCTTCAAGCCAGTCAGCTTCATTCACTCAGCCTTGTTGAAGAATTCCCCAGCTACAAGGAAACAGGGCTCTGACAAACATTGCCTGACACAAAAATAGACATGCACATGGTCAAAAAGCACATTACATGGGATACAAATGGCAAAACAGGAAAAAAAAGAAAAAAATGTAAACAGCAACAATGGAAAAATTGGCCATAAATCTTAAGAAATGGTAAAATAAACTAGAAAACTAAACACTGGGAAAAAAAGGTGCTAGGAAGCATTTGTTTTTCTTTTGGTTAAGGCCCATTCTCTGAAGATGGACCTGTTACTATTAGACCTTTTTTTTTTCTATGGAGTTACTTCATAATTTTTTAAGTCATACTATATTTTTCTAAAGTAAAATTGCGACAACCCATGCAATACTAAGGCATGTTCATGTTGGGTTTTAGATGTACACACAGATCTGTGTGTTCCCCTGCACGTGGGGACTGTGTTCCAGCAGCTTCCCATCAACAAAAAGAGGTGTGTCACACAGGCATAAAACAAACCTTGCAAGCAAGACGATCAGTTGAGTCACAACAAATTGCTGGTTGCAAGAATACCATCATCAGAGGGTTTTCTTGCAACCCTCTGATGATGGTATTTGCATTACCCCAACTGACCCTCATGCATTCATGAACGTACAAAGAATAAAACCCCTGAAACAAATCTGAAACTGTCCGAAGAGGAAAGCTCCTTGAGGCCCAATGAGTAAAGATGGTAGTGGATGAAATGTTTTGACTCTGGCATGATGGGAAATAAAAGGTTAAGCTGAATATCAGCATGCTGGGTTAAGTCATTAAGTGCAGCACAGGGAGATGTATTGGACATGTCCAAGCATTTATCAAGGTTCAGTCCGGTCTCTCATCGCCCTCATCAAACCACCTCACTGCATCAATATTCTAGTATGCAGAGTCCCACTCTTCTCTATTCCATCATATCCAGCAGAAAACCCACATTTCGGTGTGTATGTGCATGTGTGAGAGATTGTCCATGTGATAGCAATACCCTCTCTTACTTCAGACAGATAGAGATCACTAAACTGCTGAACAAACACCCCATTCAGTAATTTGCATACATTACAGCAATGAAAAAAGAAAAATGTACCAATAAAGCCAAATAAAGTGCTTCAACCAAGTCTTTCTTTCTCACTTTCTTGGGTTAATTTCCTAATTTGATAACCTTCTATCTGACATTTTTAATGGGATTATATAAAACTTTTAAAGCTTAAACAAATTAGGAATGCTAATCATGGCTGGAAAAAAAACAAGTAAACTGCATCATCTTTTCCTGAAGCTTTAAGTCTAATGGCACTTAAAAAAAACTAAGACTAAACAGAGATCCACACTCACCTACAAGCAGTGTACATTATTCTTTCTACCTGTGTCTCCCTAACACACACTTACACACAAATACAGACTGACTCATTCATCACACAACCCAACAGTCAAGACAACGCAGCTTCACTTAACTTTTTCAGGGTTGATCAAGCATCAAATGCATGACTTTTAGTTGTTGTTCTTCCATCCGTCACGCTTCAAGGAGCCAACATCATTTTTTCTTTCTTTTTTTAAATCCCAGGATAAAGTTTAAGAAGGTATCTTTGCCTTAACTCTTCTACCTTATGTGCTGCAATGGAACTGTCAACCTGAAATATACTGTTCTGTATTTCACACTGTCATTGTTCCAACACTTAGCAGCACAACACTGAAGCTCACTGCAAACACCAGTTCTAAAAAAACATCAACAAATCAACCACTCTCTGCTTTCTTTCTTTTAATCTCTGTTTGCTCCATGTGTATGTACTTTGATATTACTGTCATGCTTGCTTGCACAAAAAGCCTAACATCTGATGTCTTTGGAGGGTTCAAGTGGCATAAAAAGATTGTCCTGGGTGAGAAATTTCAGAAGAATGAGCTAAAAAATATCTATACACATACATTTGTAATATGCATGCACTGAGGATAATATAATTGCTTGATGCCAATGCTCCTTTATCATGTGCCATATTACGAACATCAAAAAGAGGTAATAAAAAACACTTTAGTTGTATATTTTCTCTGACACCTATTACACTTATTAGTCTGATCACTTTTGTATGCATGTTAGATAAAATACAGCTCATAATCTCTAGAGAGATAAGTGAGAGAAGTAAAAATGTAAATGAGTCACCCTTTTATTGTGCCTTTTAACCTTTGCTCAGCTGTACGACACCTACTTTATCAAGGATCCCTCATTCACCTAATCCAACACTTCATCACACACCACTGGTTGCAGAGCTGCAATGCAAAACAAGATACTTGCTGAGATTCAGAGCCTGTCTGAAGGAGACTTCAGCATATCTGAAAGATAACAATTGCACTTGGGCTAAAAAATCAATTATATTAACAACTGGCAACATGGAGCTATGTCATCCCCAACACATACTGTGGCATTGGCTTCAAAGTCGGGGGCAGTAAGGCCAAAAGAAATTATTCAGTCTATTTTACCTTGGGAGGAAATACTTCAGAAATTGTAGAAAAAAATATGAAGACAAATAAGCTAACATCACAGCAGAGAATAATGCAAAATCTAACACAGAAACAGCAGCGAGTTCCTCTTGGCTTCTATCTGCTTTGTGATAATCTAACATGGCCAAGCCCCCACAAAGTTAAATAAAAGCTAATGCTTTGAGACGTATAAGTTTGGCTGCACTAATACGTGTATATTGCAAAAAATAAATAAATAAATAAAAAAATAAAAGTAATAAATGTTTCTTTGTGATACTTTAAAAAAAAAATGAATAAGCAATCGTGTGCAAAGAAAAGAATCATTAAAATTCCCTTTTATACTCAATACATGGCTTCTCCACTCTCCACTGCCTTGTTCAATGACTATAAATACACATGTGGGTATTGTGTAAGGCAAGTAGGGTTTTGTTCTTTTATTTGACCAACAATAAGTCAATCAAAACGATAATCAATAGATCATTTTATTATCAAAACAGTCATGTCCCCCCATATTGGATAACCTGCTGTTCAACATGAGCTGCATTCAGCCCAATGCAACTATACTAAATTGATCAGTTGGCTCACACTTGCACGTTGACCTTTTAGCATCTCAAGGAATACGTAAATGATGCTTAATGTATAAAACAAAAGCATAAATACATGTGATTTATTCCCCCTCAGCCTTTTCAAAACATGGCAGTGGAACAGGTGAGATAGTGAGAAGAGGAGAAAGAGGGAAGGGAGGTGTTTCAGGTCATGGCCAGCCAGCATCTCTCTGCTAACCTCTGGGGAGGAACTTCAGACAGTGAAGAAGAGCCATACTGCAGTATATCTACACGTCTACATTTCCTCTCACTCAAGCATCGAGTCCTTGAAGAAAGTCAAGGAATCAATACTGACATTGGGAGGCAGAACAGATTTTCTCCACCACCATCACAAGATGCTAACCTCTTTTTCTATTTTAATGATACAAACATGAATACACTTCTTTAATTAGGAGCACAGTTTTCATGTTTGCAAGTCTCTTTCACCACCTGATGAGAAAAATTAGTTCATTAAATATCAGATGGAAAGAAGAAGACATTAGGTGAACGCTACCTTATGAGTAAGGACCCAACATATGGGAACACCTACTAATGTTTAAACAGAGGACTATTTCCTTTCTCTCTCTCTCTCTTTATTTATACCCCTTCAAACACACAAACACACACACACACAAACACATGCCTTTACAGTGAGGACCTTTACTCTCAGAGAGGACATTCAAGAAAGTTCAGGGACATGGCTAATTCAATTTGGGAGCAGAGATGCTTGGGTTTAAGTGAAACACTCTGTTATCAAAACAGGAGAAGTGCCATGAGAAAAGATGGTTGTGTGGAGAGGCTTGTGTGGCTGGTCAGGAGATGAAATCAGGGATAGGCGATAAGATGGTGTGAGGGGCTAGAGCCCCTATTAGAGTCCCCCAGGGGACAGGCAGCAGAGCCAGAGTGCAGTAAAAATAGCCACGGGCATGATTTCGCTCTTGGGACACATGGAGTAGTGAAGAGGGAGATCTGATCAACATTTCACAGCAAGGCAGCCAGATCCATTCCCTACGGTCCCCAGGGTTTCACCTATCACACCAAGTGACTTAAACTGCTTACCACTGCCAGGCACAGCACAAACAGCACACACTTTTGCCAGTGCTGTCGACAAAACAGCACAAGGAATTTCCTAATATGCTTCAGTGCGTATGTTGTAGCAGCGCAAATTAAGTATAAACCAGCTCATGTTGTGGAAAAGACCAGAATAAAAAGGATATTGACATTTTTTCCACAAACTTATCTTGTTGGTCATCTGTTTTGGGGAAGTTTTCAATGTCACTCTCAAGCCTCTGAATGTGACGCTCCATGGTGGTTAAACTGCCCTTCAGGATCTCAGCAGACACTGCAAACCCAAAGACAAAAAAAGGAAACACAATACACTGATTACTATAAAAACTAACTGGGATTATACATGACTAATTTTCAAGTCAACACAACTCCCTAAAAAACTTCACATTACAATGAAAAAAAAAAAAACCCAGCTGTGATGGAGTCACACTGTATGTTAACATACTGACTTCTGAATACTCCATGTGTGTGGCCTAGAAAGCAAGCATGCATGCGTATAGCTGTGTGTGTCTGCTGTGGCTCATTAATCAGTCTGTAATCACTGTTTACAGAGTTGCAGTGAAATCTACAATATCTGGATCAGGCCTTTCAAGTAGGAACTTCAAACAGTGAGGAGTGTCTCATGGGATCAGATGGGACAGGAGCATGTATGCAGTATCACGTTTAGGTTACTGTGAAGGGTTTTGTTTTATTGATGCATGAATGCGCACACACACACACACGCACGCAAAATTATTTCCCATATTAAAGAAACCTAAAATAAAAAGTAAATGTCAAGTCTCGGACACAATGGCTGCTTTAAGTATAGAACAGTGGACGGAAAGTCTCCCAATTTGATTGGTTTTGACGTTTAAAAGATGATTTAACTCCTGCTGGAAGTTTATGAACCCCTTTCAAAGCAACTACATTCAAATCCAACATGACGTTGCCTAGAGACCATGAGTGGCTACATAATAATAACAAACTTTTGGGCAGATGGTTCAAGTAGGTAAATAACAAAAAGACTGATACCTTCACACTGATTGCAATTAAATGTTTGCTCTGATTAAATTACTTTAAAAGCTAGGTGAAAAATAAAAAACTAATAATAATAATAATAATAATAATAACAATGAACCAGCAGGGCAACTCTTCTTATGTGTGATCTTGCTTTGGTACAAACTGGTGGTGGCTTTTTCTCACTCTTGATTTGTTGACATTTTGCTTCAGTTTTTATATTTTAACTTGTCTTATTTGATTTTATTGTTTGATTGTTTTTATTCTTCTGTACAACACTCTGGTCCGCTGTGGTTGTTTTAAAGTCCTTCATAAATAAAGCTGGATTGCATTGGTTTTAATAAATGAATCTAGATAAAAAAAATAATATTAATTACACATTTGTCTCACTTTTAGGCAATTCTCACATACTGTAATTTGTATAACATGTAAAAAACCAGCAAATTTTAATTAGCATCTAATCAGTTTAATTTTCTTCGAGCACTGTCAGAATCTGGAAACGTTCCCTACCAACCACTTAAAAATAGCTAACCAACACCATGTGCAAAGTTAGTTCATGCACTGTAAGTGAAGAGGAGAGGGGGTGGGATAATAGACAAGCTGTCATGGAATATAGCCTTGGCTACAAGAGGTTCTACTCTGTCTTCATTTGAATCAGTACCACAGCTTGGGTTTGGTCTCAGTCTTATTTTCCAACAATATAAAATGACAGCAATATTGTAAATCACATGCACCTAAATACATTCAGCACAAATACACACACCCCTGACACACCCACAAGGACACAAAGAAGCTGTATTGTACTGCATGTCATCTTAGATGAAATACAGTGTGAGTGCTGAGTGAGTCTCTGCAATTATTGGACTTTCCAGCTAACTGGCTGCATCCGGACAAACTGGGAGATTGACAATCCTTCTTCCCCAATTCCCATAGAGCTGAATGCTGGGAATAACACTGAGAGAAAAAAAAATCTCAGTATCACATAGCCTTCAGTTTCTCCACTGATAGAGCCTTGGAGATCCACATGCTCACGTCACTCTGATATTAGCTTCAAAAATGGTGAAAAAGGAAAGTGAACAGTGGGAGAGGTGGGCCCATGATGCAAGAGACAGACAATTACATTCACACAGAGCCACAGGGAGGTCTTTGTCTGGCACTGTGGCTTCTGATAGTGGTATTATAGTAGCTTGAGGCCTGAGTGATAGTACTGGGTAATGGTTTGGCTGAAACACTGATTATAGTAACTACAGTAGCCAAGAAATAGTGGCTCAAGCAAACTGCAATGGTGTTTCAAGGGAGCTGTTAACAGGATCAGAGTGAAGCCATGGGACTGCAGAGCAGCCCATTGTTTAAAAGGGAACTGCTCACTGTTGAGACACACTGACACAGATATAGCAGCTGAACTGCATACAATGAACAAATGCATTTTTATTTTTTTTATTTTAATGTACTGGTATATTTTGGTCCATTAATGCTTTTTAGAAATGTGCTACTATGCATCTTTGTTCTCATAATCCAGTATATACTGAATTAAGCAGCTACTCTTCTGGGATATCATTAGTAAAATTAACACACAAATAACACTGCAACTTTCAGGGGACAGAATATGGCAACATGAGTGTCTTCTGAACACATTCCAAGTGGATCAGAGGAGAAACAGAGGATGGGGGAGGGGCTGTACATTCTAATAATGGCAGTGATGAAGACCTGCACAAGTAAATGTAAAAGGTTGTGAGATGTATGGGGAAGAAAGGGGGTAATGGGGAATTGGAAAAAACTATTTGAAAATCAGAACTTAAACTTAACATATTCATTGATAAGAGCTTAGTAATACTGACATGCTGGCACATTCCTCATTCCTAAAAAAAAAAAAAAAAAAGGCTAAACATATTTCATTCAGCTTTGCCCTGTTTCCTTCAAGTAAACTGCCAGGGGAGAAAAAATAAAAAAAATAAATACTGCGTAGCTCCCAATACCAAATCAACCACTATAATGTGAAGATGTCAACTTTCTATTCAGTCATTTATAGAGGGGGGCAATTTACATTTTGATTTATAGACAAATAATACCATTCATTCAAGCTGTGTTCTTGCTTTGTCGCCTAAGGTTAAAAAGAAAATTGAGATTTATTTTGAATGTTGCTGCCAATGTAGCATACAAGATCCAGTTTTAAATAATCTTTACACCTCAGGAAAACAAAGACAAATGCTACATAAAACCAAAAGAGAAGGTCATTCAGAGGTGTATTTAACACCTTTCCCATATAAGTATATGCTTGTGGGTTTGTGATAAACTAGCACAGACAGTAAAGTATCCTCCCTTTATACAGCTTGTCTTGCTGATATTGAGAATATTGTTTCACAGTGATCTATTTATAAGCATTTGTTTCATATGTGTAAAAAATACAGAACATGTTAATGTTGCTTTAAGGTCACTGGACTGCAGAGACGATATCATCTACTACAAAACTCTTTGTTATTAACAATAATTCAAAATTTTCCCTCAACCTTTTTTTCCAATGACAAATTACTTTTTTTTCCCCAATAAATATCAGTCTTTGACCTTTTTTCCCCTTACATTTGATGTCACCTGAAAGTGAATAACAGATGAAGTGGGAGGCAAACTACTGTAAAGAAGTGGGGAAAGACAAGAGGATTAACACAATTCATTATGTTTCCTTTTCATCAGGAATCAAAGCATCTCAAGTTGCAGCGGTGAAAGTGATATTGTTACTGTGACAGTAATCACATTATACTTTGTAATTATCTTGGATCATGTAATGTTAAGAGCAGAAAGCAGGAGAATGTGGCAAAGGAGGAAATTTAACACACAACATAAACAGATGAGTTGGAAGAAACCTTTTTACAACAGTCATCAGCCTGTCCCTTTATTTTCCCATCTTTTGTTAAGGGAAAAAGAAACAAGAAACTAGTTTGAGCTATTTATCTATTTTTTAAATAATTCAAATCGGTCATGTTGAAATATGTATGATTAACCAAATATATAAAAAAAATTACAGTTTGTGCATTATTATGGAAAACAGACACTTTGCATAAACAATCAAACTGTAATTCACCATGAATGTTGAAGTAATTGCATAAACATAAAAGGGTAAATCCTTTTTGCTTTTGCTCTATTTCCTCCTTTCATTTGCATTTAGCGTAAACCCTTCATGTACCAGCATTACCACAATGAAGGATTTGTTTGTATCAATAGAGTGATGACTCCCCCTCCACCAAAAGTAATGAAGCCATAAGGATAAAATATATAATGGTTAATCTGCTAATCTCTACTACACTAATTAAAAAAAGAAGTAAAAAAAAAATAAAAATAAAAAATCTTAACCCTATACAATTAATGAAAAATCCTCCAACTTTATGTTGCAAGTAAATCATATAAACTGCGACAATTTTCTGTCCTGATTAAGTTAACTTTTTGTGATTGTATATGACAACACAAATCTATTATACACGGCCCACTAGCTTCCTTAAAAATGACTGTGGAGCTATTATAGCTACTCTTCACTCCTTTATTCCCATTTCGTTGACACAAATTATTTTAAACTAAAACGTGCATCTATTAAAAGAAACTGAAAAAAATAGTGCTTGCAACATCAGGAACATTTATAATGGGGAAAAAGTGGGAGCACATCAGCATTAACATGAGAATAAAACATGACATAACAAGAATATATTTAAAAAAAAGATTTGATTTAAAATATGGACTATGTCAGTGACAAGACACACCCAATCAAAAATAAATAAATAAATAAAAATAAAAATTAGTAACTGAACCTCGCCCTCCAGAAGGAGGGCTTGTTTACAATGGGGGTCATGTCTGTGAGACTTTATTGCTTCTGGCAGCCATCAGAGCTGCAGCCCAGTGCCAGATCTCTGGAGGAATTACAAATGGAGTCAATTACAATATATTTTGATGCATGGGAAAGTTTAGACATTGACCTGGGGTAATGACAATTCCCCAGGAAGTGCTGAGGAAATCAGTCAGGGTGATGTCCCGGTGCTATATGTGAGTCTCTGCCTCTGCAATAAAAAGAGTAACTCACAGGGGTAACGTGGTTTACCTCCCTCAGCTGACAACCAGCCACCTGAATGCCTGTCATGCACTAGCTTGTAGGTGATCACTTCTCTTTGCGAAGGCTTGTTTTTCACTCATGCTGTTGTAAAAAGTTTCTAGTTTCATGCAAAGAGCACATATTATATGTTATAATTAGATGTGCAGTGACTAATAGTGAGGTGATGGAGGTGTTTGAGTAAAACTCCTCAGTGTGCTGAAATATTTTATTTACTTTAGTAGTATTCTTTACTAAGGACACTCACAGGTCTATAGCAGACAGTGAGAGTGATAAAAGTAATTTAACTGCTGACTGAAATATACTGAATTCATTTATTTTCTATACAGCTTTGTCCAATTCAGGGTCGCAGGGAAACTGGAGCCTGTATATGTCCTCAACAGATCAAACTGATTCAGTATATTGTGAAAAGAATGCAAGCTAGGAGAACAACCAACACAATTAGCTAATGGCCATTGTGTGCCTATAAGACAAAAAAACAAACAAAGAAAAAGTATAGATGATTATCATGCTCCGCCCTAATATGTATAGCCATACAGACATCAATATGGACTAATATAAAAAATGCATAACAACACAATCAATTTAAAAATAAAGATAAAAGCAGATGACTGGTTTTAATGTTAAATATTTTAGACTAGCTTGCATGTACAGGCACAAGCTGATTCTAGAGGAGGGGAGACTTGTGTTAGTGTAGCAAAGCAGAAAGATCCTCTGTGATGGGGGAGGAGGTGTGGCAGTCATAATAGCCTGCAGTGGTTGACTCATGCCGCTAACCTCATTCACAGCCCTCAAAGTTGCACCTTATCACATAGCTGGGGCTATTTCATCTGACACCTCTAAGGTGCACACTTTACTTGACATTTCCAGATCCAAGAAACCTAAAGCCTTAGTTGACTTATCGACTCTCTCTCTCTCTCTCTCTCTCTATATATATATATATATATATATATAAAAAACAAGTAAGCAGAGGTAAGACATTTTATGACTATGTTTTACAAAACGTGAAGCATAAATTGGGCCTTATTTTGCCTCTGGCTCATAGTGAGATAAAACTTAGACTTTTGGAATCTGTGAGATGTGCCCTAGTAGAGGTGCCATTTGTCCCTGTTCATGCCGTCAGGTGGACACAGGGAGCCATGATTTGTGTTCACATTTTTTTTTTTTTTTTTTTTAAATTCCTGTTTTAATTGTTTGTTGTCTTAACTGTGTTTGGTGGTCATAGAAATGGTTTTACTGAGCCGTTAGCTGAGATTCTGGACTTTCTCAGGATACCACACATGTTTATAGTTACATTACAGACCTGATGTTACACCAGTAAAACCGGATGTTAACCCCTTAACTCCCTGTAGCGGAGGGTGCAGATGCAAGAGGTTGAGCCAAACAGTCAAGCTAAGAATGCAAAGTTAGAGAATTTTTAGGCAAGACATCTGGATAATTAATCACCAACTGTGCATGAATGGAAGTTATCTCTCCTCACAATCTATAAACTGTGCGATTGTAATCCTGCTTGCTGTCTGTTCACCTGATGGTTGATATTCATCAGATATTGTTCCTTCTGTATTTAGAGGGAAGCAGCTTCACACAGCTTTTAATTCCTCCTGCCGACTTTTCACTTTTTAGTTAGTACACCCTGAAAGTTTCTTCCTTCTTTGTCATAAATATTTGATTTTATATATATATATTTTAAGAAATATTTTAACTGATGCTCTTTAAAGAAAAAACTGCTGCTAAATCTGTTTATGTATTTTGTGACGGGGTCTGCAACATTTACAATATAAAGGTACATTTTTCCCTCAGCTTGGCTAAAAAAAACTCGTTTAGAGAGAGAGTTTAGAGACAGACTTTCCTTTTTGGACCGGAAACTGCTCCAAAAGAACAATGAGAAACATAGTTTTTGTCTTTCTTTCTTTTTTATTAAATGTGGTTTTATCCTTGTGGATAGAAGTTTTGAGGCAAAGTAAGACATTTTATGACTATATTTTACAAACGTGAAACATAAATTGGGCCTTATTTTTCCTCTGGTTCGGTAAATCATAGTGAGATGAAACTTGTAGTAATATGTAGAATATGTTGTAAATGAATGATTTTAGAGGTGTGTGTGAGAGCGAAGTATGGATTATATCCTGTCCTATACGGCCCCTCATAGAAAAGAATAGGGAAACATATATAAATAAAAATTAAAGAGTGAAATTATGGGAGAAAAAAAATACATATATATAAAAATATTTGCATTTGTTTTAGGAATTTGTCAACATACCTCCTCATTTATTTCCTTATTCTTTTCCAGATGTTTTTTTTTTGGCACTCCTATCATTCCATGCTTAACCAGATGGAACGATTTCAAGTTAACCACAAGCTCAACCCTGTAAAAAATCAGCTCTCTGTTAAGCAAAAATATTTATAATTGCCTCCTGGTTGTACAGCGTGTACAACCACAATTCCAAAACAATCAGAACACTGTGTAAAAGGTACAAAAAAACTTAATTTAAGGGTTTTCAAATCACATAAACCTCTATCTTATACCCACCAAACATATCAGATGTTACAACTGAGTCATGAATTTTGGGGCAGCAACACATCTCAAAATTCTTGGGACAGGGAAATGTTCACCATTCGGTAACATCCCCTCTTCTTGTAGCAATTGTCTGTTAACATCTAGGAAGTGAGGAGAGCAGCTGCTGGAGTGTTTGGAGAGGAAAGTTTTCCTATTTTTTTCTGATGCAGAATTCTAGCTGCTTCTCAACTTTTTGGAACTGGGGTTGTATAAAACAAGCCCAACAGCAGATGTCAACTTTAAGTAAATTTTCTAGTCATTGTTTGGTATCTTGTTTAGTTTCACTTGGACAGAGAATGTGAGAGAAGGTAAAAAAACAAAAATACACAAACACAAATAAACAAACAAACAAACAAACAAACAAACAAACAAAAAAACATTTAAAAGTAATCACAGAGGGGGAAAGTTTGTTTTTCCCCATTTATTATTAACAACAGTAACAAGGTCGGCTACTTGGGAGTAGGTTAGGTACAGTGGGTGCCTGACCGTTTTTGAGAGTGCATTGTTTTAGAGTTTTGCTCGGTTACACATTGATTTCTGAACATCTGGGTTCATTTTACTAGAGTCTCATATCCTGTTTCTGAGTCACTGTTAGTTCTCTTTTGCTCAGTCTCCTTTCTCATCCTGTCACTTGGCTTCCTCTAATGTTGCCATTTGTAGCGCAAGAGCTCCCTCTGTGAGAGATACTGTTGACAAACAGAGAGAACTCTTTAAATCTGTCTATACATGCATCAACAGTCTTAAGTTAACTGATCTGAGTGTATCTGTATTAAGATCCTTTTCAATACAGAGAGACAGAAAAAAAGATCAGATGGATACCTTATTCCTTCAGTAACATGATGCACCTTTAAGAAGGTGTGGGCTCAAATTTAATATGCATGCGCAACATAATTAGGACTATTATTAGTACACAGCACTATCTTAGAAAGCAAAATTCAACCAAGAATAATGTCTGGCATAAATTAAGTTAAAATTTCCTTTATTATCAACATACACTTTTAAATAGTTGAATGACTCTTTTGATATAAAATTTTGAAAATAAAAACTAAAAATGCATTGAAATTCCTATAGTTTGTGTACATGTACATGTGCGGTGCTGTGTTATTCATGAAGTGTGTGGGGGTGAGTGATGACTCGAGCAGTGTGCTTGCCTCCCCGGTTTCCTTTTGTTGATGAGTTCATGCTGAGATATTTCTGCGCAAACTCACTACATGTGAGTCTGATAAAATATTCAGTGTCTGTCCAGAAAAGCATTGCACTGATGTTACTCAGCATTTGTCATTAATCCATCTGGATGAAGATATTTCTCTTTCAATTTAAAAACCATACTGAGAATACTGGGAAATTTGTAAGAATCCTTTTTGTAACTTACACACCTGCAATTTACACATTTCAAATCAACTTAAACTAAACATATCCATCACAGAATTCATGAAAAGTGATGGACAACAACAGAGAAGTAAACTTTCTGGCAAATGAGCTCATTGATTTTGGAAGTGAAGGTTACAAGCATGAGACATTCACTCTATGGGCAAAAAAGTAAGTAAAACAAGAAAAAGAAAAGCTAGGCACACTGCTTGGGATTGAGTTCCTGCTGCAATGAACAAGAGGGGAAGAATGGCAAAACAGTGACTGATATTAAAAAAACTAAATGATCTAATATATAATTATAAAGGGAATTATCCTAAAGTACTGCCCATGCCAATTTCTACCATCACCATCTGTGATTATTGATTAGTTTAGATGGAAAAGTACAATAACGCCAAGGGAGAAAAAAAAAAAAAAAGTAAAGGAAAACGAAGAAAAGGCAGCCAAGCTCCCTTTAATGGCTTTAGGCTGAGCATATATACTGAAATAGCATCTGTTCGATAGAAGGCTTCATCCACTAGCATACTGGTTTTATATTACGGTTATGATTGGTTATGTTGGATCCCTACCTACAAAAAAAAAAGCAGGGGATGGGCAGATAACATAAGGCATCCAGCCTTATGTAAACTACCGACAAGAGCATTTTAAACTGGAAACAATTTGCTTTTGGCAGGAGGGATACATGTTGAATTATTTAGCTAAGGGTACAGCCCCATGTCTGCACCAAAAAGAAAACAGCATTTGTGTGAAAACAATCATTAATTAACATCTTTTATTGATTTATTTAATATACAGTTACCGTATTTAGTTACAATATGGGAGCACATATGCATGGTTGAGAATTAGCAGGTGAGTGACACAGCAACACCTGTAACAAGCCCATAGGTTTCAGAGTCAAATGTAAACATAAATACACCAAATGTCTATTTTTATTCCAACTTATATTTTGATGTTTTTATAGACAACTTTTTTTTTCTAGCTAATGTTTAATGAATGATTGTAATTAGCGATCACTTGGTGAATTTGATTTTCGCGGTTGGTGAAATCAAATAGAAGAAAAACAATAGTAGCACTCAGGGCTATGTTTAATAGTTAAAATAATGAACCAAATGAACCATGCAAAAGGATTGGGACTGAACACCTGTGCTGCCATAAGATAACCATTAATCAGTGAAGCTAACTGGAGGAAGGTCTAGGTTCAGCAACATTATGTGCCCATAGGATGAGGTCAGCTGAATAACTAAATATACTGAATGAGCAGGTTTGTCTATCAATGGATTTTTTTCTTCCCTGATACCACGGGGATATTCCAAGATGATAATGCCATGATTCATGGGGCTCAAATTGTGAAAGAGTGGTTCAGAGAGCATGAGATCATGTTCACACATGGATTGTCCACCACAGAGTCCAGACCTGAACCCCATAAGAAATCTTTAGGATGTGGTGGCGAAGGCTTGCACAGTGATCGGACTCTCCCATCATCACAAGATCTTGGTGAAAAACAAATGTAACACTGGATGGAAACAAAATGCTGTGACAATGCAAAAGCTTATGGTAACAATGCCAAAGTGTGCAGTAATCAAAGAAAAGGCGGTCTAACAAAATATTACTGTGACTTTGTTTTTTGACGGCATCTTGTTTTGGGCTAGGCAGTAGTGTATAAACAAATAAGATGTTTAAATTACATATATCCAAATATTTACCTGATGAAGGTTAAAATTATTTTCTTTTTTTTTTATATATATATATATATTTTTGAGTATCTACTAAAAAAATGCATTTAGACTTTTGAGCTACC
>JBAMHW010000007.1:16840314-16863736 GCA_037177495.1 Rhadinocentrus ornatus | reverse complement strand
GTAAATATAAATATATATAAATATGGCTGTCAAATTAATAAAAATTTTTATCATATTATCACCGTTTTCAAATTGCTCCTCATTAATCACCATTTGTGGGTTTTTATATGCCTGAAATTTGACCATTTTTACTTCTATATGCTGTTCTAAATCATCTCTACTGTTTTCTAGATCATAATTCTGAATTAACAAAACTTGTTTTTTTTAAAAAACAGCAGATGTAATGACTGAAGTTAAACAGCCAACATTGATGAAGAAACTCAAACAAAACTGATGATCTGGATAAAAACACGCTTTTCCTTTTCATCATTGAAGAATAAGTGTTTGTGCTGCAGTAAAAAAAAGTCCTACAGCAGCATCACCCAAAGAAAACACCTGTTGATAAATGATATCATTGGCAAGTTTTTCTTAACTTTTTTAAATTATTTCAACTAAAGTGATCATGTAATCAGTTCAATATTTCATAAAATCTAGACCTAAAAAAGATCTAATTTGTGTGCTGTCGCCGAGACGACCAGAGATCCTCTAGACCATTTACGCTGTGATTATTCTCAAGTCCATCCATAGAGCCAGCCGGCTGATCTTGCCCATCGTGCCTCCATGTTCATCATAACAGAGAAATGACACATGCATGGGGCTAACCCCCATGCAGGTAAACATGATAAATAAGTCAAGCTGGAATAACATTAGTGGCTACTTATAGAAAATAACAATATAAAAAGCAATAACAGCCAGAGGAGAAATATCATATCTGAGCAATAGTTACCGCGATGAAAGTAGCAAATATGTAAAGCACATTTCTGCCGTCATGATGCTGAGACAAGAGCAGTGACTGTCAGCTTTCAGTGCACTGAAAAGGGTTAGATATTATCCTATAGTTTGAAGTATCTACTGTTCTCTAAGATTCTTTTGCCTTTTCTTTATTTTTTTGTAAGTACAAAGCTCTTTAAATAAAAGCTACTTCAAATGCAGTAATTTTATTAGTATGTATATAGTCAGTCAGATTTCATATTTAATTTTTAAACCTAATAAGCTTTTTCTTTTTGCTTAAAAAATGAAGTGTTGAATCTTAACCGATGTAATAAACTAGTCAAACAAAGAACGAAAGAAAGGAAACCACTCAGATACCAATTGAATATCTGTTTTATAAATCTTTTGGGCCTTATTTGAGCTTTCAAACTGTTTTTTTTTTATAGGACAAAGGTAAATGAGTCATGCGTAGATCACAAATCACATTAGAAAATAAACTACATGAATGGTGAAAAACCATGTGGAGTTTTTATTTTTTTTTTCTTTTCATTTAAATAAAAAATAGCCGTTCAACAACATGATACCATGATAACATAGGCTTTTGAAAACATCCCACAAGTACAGAAGACCTATTCCAAACAACTTCAGCATTTTCTAAGGTGGATTATGCTTTTTAACATGTTACAAATCTCTAGACTTGTGTTTGTAATGTCTTGATGGTGTCTTATCTGAAGGATTCAGGGATCACATCAAAGAAAACTCCATTTCCTCCTCATTTGTTTAAGAATCATCACCATAATCTCTATCATGAGAACAGTTTGATAGATCTGCTATCACATAAGTCTCCCCATGACAACAACTTCAAAGTTGTTTCATGTTCGGTAAACTGTCCATGTCAGTTTTATAGTGTCAGTACAGGTCAAAGGAATTGTGCCTGTGTCACCTGGTGTGATACGGCTTTTAACATAGAATAAAACTCATTTTTACTTAGTCCTAGTTAAATCTGGGGAAAAAAAAGGTAGTTGAAGAGAATGGTTCGATTCCGAGCTTTCCCTAACTACATGTCGAAGTGTCCTTGGAAAAGACACCTAACCCTAGGTTGCCTACCGATGTGCCTATTGAGGTATGAATGTGTGTGTGAATAGGTTAATGTGACAAGTAGTGTAAAGCGCTTTGAGTGGTCAAGTTCACTGGAAAAGTGCTGTACAAGTCCATTTAGCATTTTACTATTGTACTGATTTGTCAGACTATGTTAAGTGATTGCTACAATTTAAAAGGTGAATGCAATAAGTGAGTTTTCAGCTGCATGATAACCCTGGGAACAGGCATTGTCTTTCCTATACATACAAGCTGTGGGAAGCTGTTTGGGAATATTCTGAATGACAGCAAGTTGGCTCTAGGCGTTTATCCATCTACCAACCATCTTAGAAGTAAAATAAAAAATAGTAAATTCAATGTAAAATAAAAAAATATGTATATATATATATATATATTTTTTTTTATATACTTGTCAATGAAACACTTAAAATTATTTGTTAATTTGACACTTATAAACTCTAAGAATGTGCCAATTATTTTCATTTTCAAGGGTGCATATGTCTTAGGCAGAAGTTGATGTGGTGAGAAAAGAATTTGAAATGGAGCTTCCTTGTTCACCTCAGCTCATGGAACACCCTCTGCATGGGAAATGGTCGAATGTGACAGGCTGAATTTCTAGGCTGGCAAAAAGCATTATTCTCACTCCTGGTCCCATTGTCAGCCCTTATTGAAATTTGCTGTCACAGACTGGAGCTGATGCTAAGCAGGGCTGCTGGCCTCCCTGCATGTGTCTATCTCTGTCTACATTCATACTGGCTGGCCAAAGCGGTGATGTAAGAAATCAGAGGTGGAGGAAAAGTGGGATGGACAGAAAGAACATAAAGAGAAAAACGGAGGAGAGAACAGTTGTTATAGTCTCACAACGAACTACTCATCCTCCATGAACTAAGCACAGAAAAAAAGAAAGAAAGACAACAGAAAGAAAAACTCTCTAGAGCTCATCACTCATCCTGTGCTGGTGGACCTGGACAGGTCTGTTTCCTGTTTCAATATTCTTCATGACAGACTGTACATTTATACTGCTGGCCTTGCTGATCCTGTACCGTTATTTCAGGGTTTAGGTATGAGTTTACCATCAGCAACCAGGAAGAAAATAGTGTCTATCTCTAGCCACGGTTCTTTAGGCGTTATATAGGAATACTATAAAACTTAAAGATGTAAATTCTGTCTTCATATTTAGTTTAAAAAAAATGGACTGACATGTTTTTCAGAGCGAACTGTAGGATGCACAAGGGTAATATGGCAATTTCTCTAACAGTGCTTTCATTTTCCAACTAACGAAGTTGGTGTGAGGCCGATACTGTAGTTGCAACCTGTAAAAGAAAAAAAAAAAAATCATGTCTGTTTTTGGTTTGCTATGTTTTTTTATTTAATTATTTTTTTTAAATCCTAAATTTTAAGGACTCCTAGACTGTCATTACTTTTTTATTTCTGAAGTCTGCAGCTATCAAAATCATGATGTATCAATAATGAGGATAAATAAAGAATAAAGGAAACAAAGCCTCAAGTCATTTTCAGCATTTCAGGTTAAACAAAAAGGATGAAAGTCAGAATACAAAAACATGATGAACTGGAAACAGGTTAAATGTTTTTGTTCTTTTCGGTGGTTTTGTTTTTCCCTTTTTTAATTAAAAAGATATATTATTGAAAAGCAAGTATTTAGATGCTGATATCCTAAATACATCATAGTATATCCCATAAAGTTTACTTGACTCCATCAGGGTACAGGCCACTCCTCCGTTGTCTGGTATGTGCACTCTGGGTCAATCTTTCTTAGGTAATACAACTACCAATACATATGCCTGTATAAAAATGATAAAATAAAGAAAAAAAATGTTTAAAAAACTGAGTTCATGGAGAAGACCTACTGCACAATCAAGAGTTGTGCACCAAAATGTGTCGAGTACTACTGAACAAGTCATTCTGAAATGAATGAAACTGCTTCATACTTCAAAGGAAATTCAGAGCACTGGACACAACTGATCCTTTGTTGAAATTGCAGAGAAGGAAAATGATCAAAATGATTGACAAAAACTTTGTTACTGTGGAGTGGCAAACCACAAAATACAACAAAAGGAGGGTAGACACATGGGTGATGCTGCAGCCTACTTTCTCAGAGTGCTGTAACCTGGCGTTTCATCCACAAAGGAAAAAGCCTGGTAGTGTCTGAAGCCACATAACCAGGTAATTAGGCCACTTCTCTCATGTGTAGACTAAAGACTAAACCATTAAATTATACATTTTATCAGCTAATTTATCAATTCAAACAGCTAGTGATATGCACAAAGAAACACATGTATGCCGAAGGTTTTTTTATTTTTTTTTTCTCCCTTTCTACCATCACAGAGTACCCAGTTAAGTTTAGTTTTTTTTGTTAACATTTTGTATTTTAACAGGAGAGAATTGCAAAAAAAAAACAAACAAAAACAAAACCTCCACCAAGCTCTCTAAACACAGTACCTACAAAATTACTCTTTAAAATGCATTACAATATATAGCACTCTAATTATTTACCCCCATCTTAAAGCACTGATTCGCTTTAATAGTAAAATGGTAAAAGGTTAAGCTATTTGATGGAAAAAAGAGAGACAATCATGTGGCATTTCAAGTGAAAGAACACATGACAGAGTTATTGCATATTTAGGGGGATTTTCTCTGAAGTTCTTTTCACAATATAGGTCTATAAGGATTTTTGTTGCCATAGAGACAACATTTAGAGAAGACACATTTAGCTGATTAGAAAGAAAGTCAACACTAAAACCAAAAGTACTCATGTGGTTTTGTTGATCTTCTTCACCAAAATATTAATTGATTTGGCTGCTTTAATGAGAATTTGCATTTTGGGAAATCTGGGAACAAACTGCATCACTGAAGTTCATCAGGAAAAAGCATGAGCAAATCTTACTTTCCTGTCAAAACCAAGCAGATGTACTGCTGTAGCACTTGTGTTTGGTTTGAATGACATCCATTCTTTAGATTCTTCAAGCTGCTTCCACTGACTTCAGAGATACCCTCCCTACCCTGTGCTGGCATGAGGGAACATCTTCTCAACCCCATGATTCCATGCAATTCCACTGAGACCAAAAGACAAATGATCCTTTCTGTGTCCCACCCCATCCAGAAAGCCATTTTGTCTACGTAATACAGAGCCAAGTACTGCTTCAGAGTTTAAATGGAAAATGGGTACTGCTTTATTATGCTGCAGTGCCTTGAAATGAATGTGGATAATAGATATATTCACAGTGGTATTAATATCCTCGGAGTTCATCTTTTTTTTTTTTGTTCATTCTCCATTTTCTCTCTCACAGGCTCCAAAGTACTTTGCCCTTGGCTATGCCTTATACTAAATGGATTTATGAGAACATTTGTGTCATATTTCCTCCTTTCCCGGATTGTCAAGACAGATTGTCACTGAGCCACTGATTGAGTGGAATCACCATGCAGACTTAGTACCCATTGTCAGGCCCCACATGCTCATCTCTAGGGGGAATATAACGTGGCAAATTAGCCAAAGACACCTCTCTCAAGGCTTTGCCATTACTATTAAGATGAGGTCAGGGGTATGAAAATAGTAGACTGCATTTCAAATGATCACAGACTCAATACCCTGTACTGTGTATGATACCTATCCACTGCATCACTGTTTTACCGTTTTAGCAGAACAAAGAAGACATGGATAGAATGTTCTTCTATATTAAAGAACACCGAGTCCTTTCTATGCATTTAATATCTGAATTTTTGAGCCTAGCAGCTGAAAGTTCAGTGGCAGGGCTAAACCACCATAACCTGAACGTTCTACACTACATCTGGCTGACAAGGGCTATGTTGAAACAAGCACCCTACCACTTTGTCACAAATACAAACAGACATCTATCATCACATCATTCCTTCGCAGTCCAGTATTAGCTATTAGTGTTTAAACAGGCAAATTCACAATAATATGCACTCACAAGATGAGGTTTTCAACTAACTTATTTCCCAAAGGCAGAGCAAATATAAGTATTTGAAGTTAATTTCTCCAAATGAAACTATGTGAACAATGTGGAAATTTTCATTTATTGGGTAGATGGGGAAAATTTAGCTCTTAGGCACTGATAAGTAGTATTCATGTATTCAGTGAAAAAAATTATATAATAGCTTTGGTTGAGAGTGGTGATAACGTGAAAATGATAAACAATAGAAATCAGGTGTTGTGAAATAGTGGAATGAATCAGGGAATTAAACATCCACCTGATGGTGCTGCTTGGTCGATCCAAATCCGCCGTATTGTTTGCAGAAACTCAAAACTTGTGAGGTTCATCCACCCTTCTTCACTGATGCCTGCAGAAACTGGTCTCCAGCCTCTGGAGGGGCAGCCTGTTCTCTATTACAGCCAAGTTTGACTCATCAGTCCATTAACAGAAGTAAAATGAGTTCATTTCAGTTCGTTTTTTGTTTCTCCAGTTTTAGTACTTTCTGCATGATTGGAATGTAATCAGAAAAGAACACTTCATGAGACTGTAAGTAGGTATACCAAGGTCTGACTGGTTTCTACTACCGATAGAACAGGAAAAAAAATCTTTAAAGCTAAAAGGAAAGTCCGCTTGCTTTGTTTTTTGTTTTGTTTTTCTTGAAAGTATAGGACCTTTAGCCCAGGTCCTATCTAGAACATCTGCCGTGTGCTACCTCAAATTTTCCTCAGGTGTATTTCATGTAATTGTGTGAATTCTAATAAAAAGTGACCATAATGGAGGCAAGATATGATAACAGCTGAATCCAAAGAGGAAGAGTGTTGGCTTAGGGAACATCTAAATGTGCTAGACTCTCCTTAGATACTGTTGTCTGCTACCTTTCTATAGTCGACTCATGCTCCTCCACTCACGGGTCAGCCTTGGAGCACAAAATCTGAGTAAATATAGGAAAATATAAAATTAAAAACCCATGAATGTCATGTTAATTCTTAAGCAGTATTTCCAAATAATTTTCCAGAGAGGTACTAAATGCACTCTTATCAGACTGTAGTTAAGGTATGCTTGGTTAAGCACGTTCTACTGAGTGACAGCTGTCTGAGTGATTTTGATGACTGTTTGGCTCAAACACGTCAAAAATGGAGAAGAGATGTTGTGCAATAACTGTACCAACAGATTCAAGAAAAAAAATCAGGATTTTGTTTTCACAAGTATACAGGAAATAAGAACAGAAAGTTAAATCTAGACGTGAAATCAATGTCTGGAAACATGCATTTGTAGTGAACACTTAGTATATACATTTTTTTTTTTTTTATAAAAAAATCATCACTGTACAAAACTTTGGATAACCTAGATTGTGTAAATTACACGACCGGTTCACAAGTCAGATTTTTTTCCCCAGAATCATAAATAGTGATGGCAGACAACTAAGGAGAAGAAACTAGAAACTAGAGGTCTGCTCCCAAAACGCTATCTCACGACTTTGCTCACAAATAACAATGGTTGCAAAGTGGTTTTTACTGTATGGCTATTGTATGGTTTCATCCATGCCTCCAGTTTTCATAGAAAGAATAAAAATAAGAAAAGAAAAAGTTTCAGTAAAATAACAAGCGTTAGTTCGAACCTGTCTGTGTCCAGTCAGAATATTGACTCGGTACTCCATTACCTTAATTTTGCTGATGAACTCCTCTTTGAGGCTTTTATATGCTTTCAGGCTTCGCTTTGTGAATTTTAATGAATATGCAAATACATAACAGGAAACCAGAGTTTTTGTACAAATGTTTAAAGTTAAAGGTTTTTTGGTAGGTAGCAAAGAGCCTTGCTGAGACCAACAGCTCTTTATTTAAGATACTCTACACTTGTTATACTCTCATTCCCATGACTAGTGGTAGCTTTATAGATGACTGTGCTAATTTATACTTAGAGACAATACTCTTTATACTCGTTATCATTAAATATAATTGTTAATTATGCAATTAACCATAAAAAACAATTGCCTTTTTATTCCTACTCACAATTTAAATATTTACTGAGCTGCTAAAAGTAATAAGAATTGTGTATTATTGTGGGACTGCAGGGAACATTTTTGCAAATGTGAACAAATAAAAACTGCAAATATAAAGAGGGCATACATGCAATTTCAAGGGAAACAGTGCAGTGGAGGAGTCTGAAGTAGCCAATCAATCTAGACAAAATTATGATTTCCCAGGAAAATTATCCTGGCCCTGATTGCATGTATAAACGAGTTTTGTTAATTTATTAACCATCAGACAGTGGAGATGACTATTTGATTACATTTCGAATCCCCTGCTTCACTAGCTGCATCTGTAAGTCTCATCCCCCCCTTAAAAAAAGAAAAAAACACCCCCTTCATTCACAATCAACAATCAGAAATCACATGAGTGGGCAACGGGCTCTACTGAGGTTTGTTCAGATGATATTCACCAAGAAAATACTACAATATGGGGTCTAATCCGCAATCAAGTTGTATATACTATATAAGATTTAAACATAAAAAATGATTATTAAAAAAGGGAAAATATATGACAATGAAATAAACAGCAAAAATGTTTAAAAGAGGGCTTGGTTTTATCAATAAACAACTATGTTCCAAAAAGGAACTTGTTTTGACTCTGAAAAAAATATTTACAAAAAATGGTGAAAAATCAATCAGAAATACAAACACACAGGGACTTCAAAACAGAAGGTGACTCAGAACACAGTAGAGCAGGCTACTGTGTTTAAGTAAGTTTTGACCTCATGTAAAGAAAATTAAGTTTGTTGATTACATTAAAGGTGAAAAGGCACCAAAGCTTTAATGTATTTTGTTGAGCTGGTTCACCGGAGGTTCACCTGCGAGGAGACCAAAAGCTTGGAAAGCATCTGGAGATGGTAGTTAGTAATTAACCAATAATACATCATTCTATAGGCAGTAAAAGCTCACAAATGAAATAGTAAGCCTGCTAGATTATTCCATTTAAAATCCAGTTTAACTGCATAATCTGAACAATGCAGCATACTAAGTTACCTGTTTTACTGCATTCCTGCTCCTTAAATACTTTCTAAGGTTCTTTGCAAAAGGCACTTATTTACTTGTCTCGGTATATATTAGCTGCCCCTTGAATAATGAATTTCCAAGAAATGACAAAACTGATATAACCTCAACTGCGTGCAGACAGAAATCTAAATATATACACTTGAAGACTATTCAGTCCACTTACACAATGGCTGGCAGCATCAGTCAAGTGCATAATGAGTTGAATTAGATTAAATGACCAATTAAGAGACTAACAGAGTAAATAAGCCTGTGGGGATTCCAACAATTGCTGGAGAATAGAATTAAAGTGGAATTAGATTATTGACAGGCTGACTGACAGTGTGGTCAGACAAACAACTCTATTCCTGTCACAAAGGGAGAGTGCTAGCTGTCGTCAAGGGATGCAGTGAACGTGCACAGTGGTAAAATGTGCTAAAAATGAAGTATAATGAATAAATGACACAGTAGAAATTAGGCTCTAAACCGAAGCTGTCCTCCGGTGGTTGCACAGAAAATGTAGTGGTCGTTCTGAGACATTATTAGTATGACTGTGTGTGAGGTCATACAGAAAGAGACACATACCTTTGCTGGCACTCTCCACATGCTCCAATTCATCAGGAAACATTAAAATCTCTGGCTGATCCTCTTCACACTTCTCAGCCAGGAAATGAAGGAGCGTTGTGTTGTGAGTGATGGATTTAGTGTCTCGTAGCTGAGAAAAAAAATTAAATAAAAAGTAAAGGAAAAATTAAAAAATAAGAAAAAAAACAGATTAAATAAGCTTTTTTTTTACACTCATTTGTTTTACACATATTTTCTTTGCAGATGTTTAATAACTGTTTTATTTGCAGCTCAGAGGGAAAGAGGTGACGCTTGTCAAATGGTCACGTTTGCTTTTATTATACATTTTTTACATTTATTTTAATCCGCAATGATAGCAGAGCTCATGGACGAAATATACAGTAAAGCTGCAGCGGTACAGCACACATTAAAAATGGCTTACTTAGCTTTTTACCCAATGTGGTGGTGTGATGTTGAAAGTGATAGCTAAATTCTGTCCATACAATGTTGTTCACAATGCACATGAAAAAAATAAGACCATACAAACATTTGCATCCCATTACTGATGGCTAAACAGTACACATAAAAACAAGCACAAATGCGTATGCAGCACATACAAATAATGATGCCACACCCCTGAAAATAACTCGGGCAGGAAATTTTGACAGTGGATTCTGGTAAACATGTGTGTCTCTGGTAATCCTCTAAGGTAAGAAATTACACATCAGTGCTTAAAACAAACGTTCAATTTTTATTCCCTACAGTGATTGCTCTATTCTTTGAAAGCCATGATAGAAAAGCAATTTAGCACCACACACCTCTGTGTATGTACACTGATAGTTTCAGTGGTCTCAACAGCCTGCAGATAGACATGCCCACACATGTTCACATGCAAACATGGAGATTTACTTATCGACACATATTTATATACTAAAATGAAAGGAATACTAATTGTCAGAGGCAAACATTCACATACTTTAACAGCACAAGAAATTTTTCATTTTCTTTTGTTTGAAAACCTACATTTAATTTGATGGAGTTTTATATTAATTTAATTACCGTTAACACATACCACAAAATAAACTACTTTCATTAAAGGTCCAATATTATGCAAAATTCACTTTCTAAAGGTTTTCTAACAGTCATATGTGTCCTCCTAGCCTGTGTATAAGGCCTCAAAATAAGAAACTTCTGTCACCTCTCTCACTTGTTTGTACTACTTTTTGTGAATGTGTGCTCAAACTGGTGAGTCTTTGGAGCGACAAGTTGCTAAGTTGGCAACACTGCAAACAATGGGTCCTCCAGGGAGAAGCAATAGGGCAGGACTGCCCGCTGCAGTGCCTGTATAAAATGGATAGAGACGGCTGTTCTTTTTTTTTTTTTTTTGTAAACCAGCAGACTCCAAAGTGGCATTTAAGTATTGATACCTGTGCTAAATAATATCTAACTAGATATAAAATTTTTAGAATCGATTAGTATCTGAGAATAAATTTTTTTGACAACACTACTAGAGCTGTAATATATTGGGATGGATGTAATAAATGACCAAGACTGAATTTGGGGTAATGCACTAAGAAAACAAAGTTGTTGGACCTCTGATACACATATGAAATGTTTGAAAAAAATGTATAATATGGGACCTTTAACTATACTTAGACTGCTCAGATCTCCGCCTAGCCATAGGGTCACTGAGGATAAACACCAAAAGACCCAACAGCCCACCCAGCACCCCCTATATTTCTAATCTTCTGGACCACCAGATCCAGACTCTCAACATGATCCGGGTCAAACAATTTTTATTATAACATCAACTATGATGTCATCTTGTTTTTGTTTTTTGGGTTTTTTTTTGTCCCCCCCCCCAGACAGACAGACAAGCGAATGCTGCGAAACACATAATCTCAGCCATGGCAGAGGTAATATATAACAGTTCAGGTAAGAAACAATGTAGTTCATCAAAAGTCTTTAAAAAAAAACACAACAGCCCAATTTGATGTGCGAGTTTTCACAAATAGCACCCTGGCTGAGAAGGTGGTAAAGTATCAAGTGCATCTCCGGGTTGTAGCATATTGTTCTAAGCCTCATTGATAAGACGTGCAAATGCCTTTCACAGGAATCTTTAAACTGAACTAATCTAGTGCCCATACAGAGTAGGACGGTGGTCATGCTGGGGTTTCATTAAGAGCGGTGAGTGTAAATGGAGAGACCCTGTGGTTTCAGGTAATAACGCTGTATTAGAATTATCGGGTGAAACTGGAGAATATTAAGGTGAATATTACTAACATAAAACTAGGCTAAAGCAAGAACTTGCAGCATGTCACCAATTCCTAGACAGCCCACTCTAACTGCTCTCCTTCAACTAACATTATTTATCTAATATGAGCAACTTTAATAAAAGAACACATTTACAAAAAAAAGGATAAAGGTTTACATTTCTCAAGTCAAGCATAAGAGTGAAGCAGTCAAAAGTATTATCTACCAAGCATGTGTTGATGAGATACATTAAATGTTGTGTGTGACTTAGAAGGATCAATCTAAGAGAAGTGGGAATCAGCATAAAGCAAATGGTGCTGGATTTCAGTCAGATCAGCTTAGAGGTATTGCAAGACCTGTCTCAGGTGTTGTGGTGTATATGTGCACAACTTGTGCAGAGCAAGTGGAAGTACAGAGATCTTTAATTTGAAACCATTCCTTGTTCTATCTATTTTATAGTTTAGTGCTAAGTCTGAGCTTCACAGCATACACTCCCTATGAGCTTAAGGTACCATTTATTTTATTTTATTTTTTTAATAAGTTACTACATAAAATACCATTTTAGAGTAGCCATACTCACAATGTGTCCTATCCTATTATGTTTTAATAGGGCAATGAGATGTAGTGTGTGTGCGTTTTACAACTTCAAACAAATGTGTTCATTTGAAGTAGATGGAAAAAACAATGCCTCATTACTGTGTCGCTGAGAGCTTCAGAACAGTAATATCATTCAGTTTTTTTTGTTTTTTTTTTACAACATAATTTGCCCTAAGGTAGCATTATTGCAAATCCCTCACTAGCTGGTACAAAATATCCATGTATAAAAGAATTTAGAATGGCAAGCCATATCACACGCAAACAAGTTCCTACTTAAATATCTAGATTGGAAATAAAAAAAAATAAAAAAACAATAATTAACTAACTAATAACAGGAGAAGTGGCGATGGGAATATAAAAGTCTCACACTAACAGAAGGATTGTCGGCTCTTGATTGCTCAATTTAACTTTGCATATGGAGCAGCAGCAAAGTACAAACACATTTTACAGCCACTCATAAAGCTCTACATTGTGCTGCAATAGTAGAAAGGTTACAAAAAATAATGCTTTGTTTGCTTAGAATTGCATATGTAGACATGGTTTAAAACAAAAGAAAAAAAGTCTATAAATACAAGCAGCATCATGTTATTAAATCACCTCATGCACATAGCTCAAAAAGGTGCTTTGATCATGAAGTATTTAATGACACTGGTAATTCTAACAGAAACTTCAGCTGTGGAAATGTGACTTTGAACACAAGGTCACACTAATGTTAGAAAGCTTGTAACCAAGTCAAGTGTCTATTAGACTGCCTGTTCTGTTCAACTTAAATTGGACATAAATCATTGCCATGCAGTCTTTAATTATTAAGTAGAGCCAGTAAACACGTTTTTACCTCAGCATGGCAGGGATAATACAGAGAAGCACAATTTATTTCCTATGTTTGAGTCATGCAGCTGATGGATATATATACATTTAATAAATTTATATCTAAAACAATGTATATTTCAATGTGTTTAAGCATTTTGAGAAATAGTCTTTCGCAGATATGGGTGAAACTTAAAGCATTTTGGCAAAAAATGTTGATACACTTCACTGATTTTACCCAGGTGTCACTCTGACTTATTTCCAATAGTTAGAATGTCTAATGTACAGGATATTCAAACGTTTATTAAAACAAGATTGGAACATTTTGCTCAACAACTGATTCCCTGGGCATCTTCATTCATGAGGCAAAACTGGCTTTTAAGAGATGTGTCTGGTATGTACAAAACTTGAGCCCAAATGGAGGGCTAAATGTTGTAAGCAAAGGTGGGTCTAAATGTGCTCCTTCCCTACTGATTATTGCCATCATCAACCTCCTCCCTGATGAAGCCATTAGGTACCCTCGACCTGCCACCCAGGGGGGCATTTACTTGATTGACTAAAGTGAAAAAGCATACTTTTTTTTCTTGGCCATCAATAATGGCCGAATCAGCCCCATGAGGCATTACCAGGCTCTACATTGACACTCAGCGCTGATTCAGTCAGCTTGCAGGAATATCAAAACTACACTGCATTCCCCACAGTAAAGCCCTTTCTACATACTGCATAGAATCCACATGATCACTAGATCAGTGGTGGTGTTTGGAAGTCATGCATTATTCTTCTCTCATTCCTGTACTTTCTATATCCCATGCCATTCATTCATAAGCCATATTCTTTCAAGATGCTTTAAAAAAAATTTAACTGACATATATGACTAACATCTAAATTAGATATAGACAGATATAATATTTAAAGGACTCAAGATATCCTTCTTATTATCATATATATATATATATATATATATATATATACACATATATATATATATACATATATATATATATATATATATATATATAATTTTTGATTGAAGTGTGTTTTTGAAGCATGTTAAGTGCATTATGGATTTCAAACCACGCATACTCATACATGTTGTATTTGGGTGTCATGCCTGTTTCTGTACTTCATTCATTATTGAAGATGCTGCATATTGAGTCTCCATTCTTTTTGTTTCATATATAAATAGCACATCACTGCAGTAAAGAATGTAAATTCAAGTCATAGATGACAAGCTATAGCAATAAATATAACATAATTCTATATAATTTCATATCTAATTAGTAAACAGGCTACTCTAAAACTCAGATCCCTGACTGATTTTAATAATGATTCATTATATTATCCACTTTTAACAATGGAAAGTGTGAAACTAAGCCTGTTTCCAGCCTCCAGAGTGCTGCAGCCTTTAATAAGCTGTCATATTAAAGCTTTCTGGCCGTCCTGTAGTTTGGGGGGGGGGGTAATTATCGACTGTGGAAAATCTGTATCCCACATGTAATTATCCTCCACTCCTCTTGTGCTGTGGAGTGGCTGAACCTTGTGTTATGAGCTGGATCTAATCTTCACATTTAAGACACATTTGGGGGATATTCCTAAAAATTCAGTGCAATTCTTGTGTTCAAATGTAGATTTTCTAGCCCCAGTGGATGCTGGGAAAAGTCCTTCCACAATCATAATGCTATCAGTATGATCAGAGAGGCTGAAATTGGAGCACAAATCCGTATATGTAATTATTAATTATCTTTTTGTTTTTTTGCCTGTAACTACCTCAGAGGATTTTGTGAATGTGTTATTGTGTGTGTGCTGTAAATTCTACTGCATTTATGATTTGAGGGCCTCATCATTGTTTTTTCTGCAGTTAAGATTTAATTTCCGCTGAGATGAAATTAAACGCCAACCATGGGTTGTTTTGGGACGTTTGAACTCAAGTTAGCCGATATCGTTTGTTTATGAAACCTTTTATATGCTGTAAATATGCATGACGTTTGTACTCGTAATGGCAAATAAAGTTTTTCTTGACCATCCTGAAGGCTGTCGCTCTCGTTTGAGGATTTCTGTGTGAATGCAGCATCTTCTCGGCTGTTGGCCTGTGAGTGGGCGTGTGGAAAACTCCTACTGTATATGGGTTTAGTTTAGAGGTGTTGGGCTCGCCTCTGTGGCGATGAAGTCATGACTCGTCTCTGGTGAGCTCATAATATGATACAGACCATGTGGCGGGTAGGGGTGATGTCTGAGAGGACTGTACCCCTCACCGTCAGCAGAGACGGCTGTAGGCAGCGTGCGGGCGTACATCCATAATCCCTCTGACCCCCTTTTGGTGATATCACAAATGTGCATCTCTTTTTTTTCTTTTTTTGTCGGTCTACAAGGTCCTTGTTTCCAAATGATGACTAATTTTAGAGTTTTCAACAAACACCTCATTGGTCCCTCGATTGTGATGTCATTATTTTCATTTCCAGCTTTCCCTCTTCGGTTCCTGGAACTCAGCGCTAATCCGTTTAGTCATGGACAGACAAAAGTGCTTTTTTAAATTTATTTATTTATTTTGCTGACACCACTCCAAACACTGATGTTGTGGACTTATGTAGACCAGACCTCAGGTCTAAATTTGATTGAGTTAAGATGTTTTGGCTTTTTGCTGTTGTGCAACATCAGAGGGTGCAGAGACCAGATAAGCAGCTGATGAAACTCCACAGAACCTCAGGAGGATTGTTGAGTGGTTGCTTTCGATTTGTTCTCATAGTAAACATAAAAATGGGATTTCTGTGAGCCATGCAATCACCCATAAGAACGCAGATTCTCCAATTTAAAGCAGGCATTGAAGGGGGCGCTCCTGAGGTCCTTCTATGACCCTGTGATGGCATCAGCCATCATGTACTGTGTGGTCTGCTGGAGCAGCAGCATCACAGAGAGGGAGAGGAAGACGCTGGACAGTCATCAGGAAGTCCAGCGCTGTCCTGGACCGTTCTCTGGACTCAGTGCAGGAGGTCGGTGGGCACTGCCCTCCATGAGTCTCCCCCCCCCGCTGCAAAACGCCCTCCATGCCGACATATTGTGACTGTGTGTGTTCTTGTTATCATCGGTGTACTTCTGCTGGCTGCACCTGTACTGTTGCAACACAGCAATTTCCCCACTGAGGGACTAGTACAGGTTTCTTATTCTGTTCTGAACTTGCAGCTGTAATCTGAACGTTGACCGCTTTGGTGAAACAACCTGATCTGCTGTAGCTCTACTCGTCTCATCAGTAGTCTCAATCAGTGGTTCCCAAACTTTTTCTGCAGGCTCCCCTTGATGACAAGCCCCCCATCCCAACACCACTACCACATGCACCCCAATACTTACGATGAAACATGAAAAAATGTGTTGTGAAATAAGCTTGTTTGGCAGATAAATATTTCCTTCCATCACTTATATGGTTTATTAATTCCTCCGCTATGGTGTGAGGCTTTTTGGACCAGGAAACTCTGCATGAGGTGAGTTAAACACTTTACGAGACCACCTCCCATCAACGTCACTCAGTCCCCCGCACTGACACGTATAATAAAGCAAAAGAAATATGAAACTGTTCTTTTCTGTGGCTATGTGCTCTTTCTGTCTGAGACATGGACATGAAGATAATATGGACGAGTCTGCAGCTTTGATTGATCCTGTGACAGTTTAAGTGACTCGGGCAACAATGACTTTCCTGCAGATCCAGCTGTGACGCTTCTTTCTTGTGTTCTGCTCTATAGGAACTAGTGAATGGGACCGGATCGAGGCTTGAGATCTCTTTACTGATGTTTTTAAGGCTAACTGGGAGATTTGGCTGGGTGGTGGAAGTTCAGATCATCTGGTTCTTGTCTTTGCTTACTTTGATGTGCAGAAGTAATAAGTAAGAAAAAGAAAGAGAAAAAAATTACATCTGTGTTTGCATTTTTGTTCAGTTTCAGTCAGAAAATAATGATCATATTGATCCAACACTGAATACAGAAGTCGGTCTCTGACTCAATCATCTTACTGATAATCTGATGTCACGGTCACAGGGTAACCAATTCAATTCAGCTTTATTTGTACAGCACAAATTCACAAAGAGAATTCATTAAAAGATACAGTCCAATGCAATCCAGTTAACTGTAGTCCAGTTATAATCCAATTAAAACAAATAGATTATAAGATCCACATTAGTCCAATTAATACCAACTATGTCCGTTTAAGCCAGTTCAGAAATATAAAAAATGAGCTAAGGAACCCAACGGATTGGATCAGAACATCTCTTAGATTCAGTCCTCAATCCTGAGTGGCACAAGGAGACACTGGAGAGGAAAACCTCCTTTAAAACCAGAACCAGGAAGGTAAATCCCCATTAGAACCAGAACCTTCAGAAGGAAAACCTCCATCAGAACCAGAACCAGGAGGGAAAAACCTTCATCAGAACCAGGGAGGACAGCCATCTTCCTGGACCGGTTGGAGGTGGAGAGGACAGGAAAGAGGGGTCGACCAGCAGCAGAACTCTAATCCCGGTATTCCTGCTGAGAAAGAAGAAGAGAAACACAAATGGATGACAACAGTCAGAAGTTTCTACATGGAGAGTAAAGAGAGCAGAGAGGACCCCAGTGCATCATGGGACGTCCCCCAGCAGCCTCGGCCTATAGCAGCAGAGCTAAAGGATGAATCAGGGTCACCAAGCCAGACCTGCTGTAAGATTAATTAGGAAGGAAAGTTTGAAGAAGAGCTTTAAGTTAAACCTTTGTTTACTTTTAAGGTGCATCTTCATGACAACACATATTTTATCAAAGTTTCTTTTCACCTTGTTATAAAGTGGAGACACAAAATTACAGAAATTTACACAGAATGAGACTCAAAGTCTGCATACGACCCCAAAGAGAGCCTTTTAGTTTGGGTCTCGCTTTCATGAGGTCAGCACCTTCAAGACGTCTGCTCTGAGGGACCCACTATGTCATAGTCCCTACATGAGGCTACCATTACTCACCACCCCTGACTAGCATATAACATCGATAAATGCTCCACAGCACACACGCACAGTTGAGTCCAGATTTCTGGTTGTAATTTTATTAACACCCATCATGTGAACATTTCCCCTGATCTTCATGGGCTGGGTTAATTTCCGTCAGTCAAATTAACTTTATCTCCAAATTTTAACGAGTTTCAGCTATGTGGTCCATTTTCTTCCTGGTGGGGAGGGGTGGTTCTTTTTTCAGCTGTGCTGAAACCGTAGCCCCTGACTGAGGTGTGCTAACTTTAGCCTCACATCACAGCTGGTTATTATCCTGCACAAAAACACGACTAGTTTCACATTTCTGTCCATGTAGCCGCTCTCGCTATGCTGAGATGCAGATTCTGTGATTGTGGCACATGGGTACTGCCTGTGCCTATTATTCAGTTTGTTTATTTTTTTCGTAGGCCCGCGTACACTTCTGGAAAACTTTTTCCAGTTAGAAAAAAGCTTTCTTTGTACAGAAGACACACTCCAGTCAGGTCACGTTAACATCTACAGGTTAGGAACACACACATCAGGGACTCTTCTCTCTTACTTTTGACAATCCAAGCTGACTCTTCATCTGCACTGTTTAGACAAGCTGCTCAGTTCACGTCCAGTTTTCAGACCAAGGATAAAATAAAGAAAAAAGAAAAACTTTAAATAATTCCTGTTTAAATGCTAAATTAGACTCATCACATAAGTATGAATTAATCCAGATTATATTGAGTTTACACCTTCCATGACCCAACAGCTTCCTGGGAAAATAGGTGTGAGTGGGGAGTTTATATTCCCGCTGCTGTGGTTGGAGTCGCACCGTTTCAGGCGCACAAGGCTCGTGCACACTCATCATTCATTTACACTTGACCAGCTTGTGGCCTCAACCTTAAAGTGACTCTAACCGCTCTGAGAGGATGTTTTTAATCCATAAAACAAACAAACAGATGAAACCATGATGTGTCCTGGTTGTGTTCGGTCCTAGTCCATCCAGGATGAGGTGATGGCTGCACAAACAAACCGACTCCAGATTGAGTTTGAGACTCAGAGTCACAGAAAGCAGGATGAATGCTGCTTATTTTCACCACGAGGACCTTTTACTGTGCTCATTTGGGTTTCTGCCAACACAAGCACATCATCTGTGGTGCAGAAGCACACGGGTGTCTGCTGCTCTGCTTTTCTCCTTTTAGTCCCACATTCACAGAGAATCAGCCACATTTAGGCAGCTTATGGTGATGCGTCTCGTTGATCCAATAGGGAAAGATTTGACATCAATAAAAATAAAAACTTTCCCGAGTCGGGGTCTCCTCAGGCCGCTGAAGCAGGTAATAAATGAATAAAAGAATACATCAGTAGATGAAAATACTGAGCAAACTGTCTCTAAACTGGTTTCTGAGGACGGAAAATCAAATGTGAAGTGTTTAATTTTAACGTGCATTCATGAATTTATATCTTTTACAATCTACTAGTTATCGTCAAGAGAAAGGAGGAAAGCACTGGTCAGAAATGGGATGCAGGATCTAAAATCTGGTTCCCTCCTCTGGGACGTATTCCCAGAACATGAGCTCTGCTAAGTTTCCCTTTAACTTTCCTGAATAACACAGTTTAACTCACTGCCAGGGCACACGAGCAACACACAGCCCGAGTACGATGAGAGAAGGCCAGACTCTATTAGGATCTGTTTTTCCATCCAGGATCCTGAATGGAGACCTGCCTCCATGGGCCTCCAAAGTTCAAACCTACGCTACAACCAAACTAAATAAGCCAGCTCCAAGTACCCACTCCTAACTGCAACCAGATGTCTGCCTTCTGCCAACACCTTTCGTACGATTGGTGCAGCGGTCGCCCCAGCTGATTAGTGGAAGCTGTCATCCAGAAACCAGATGTGCAGACTGCGTGTAGAAATTACGCTCAGAGCCTGAGGCAGCCCTGGAAGCGGCTGGAGCAGAGGTGCAGTTTAAGAAAACAGTGGAGAGGAAAGCTGCTCTGTGGAGCGCTGCTAGTGACACCAACAGAGACCAGGCCAAACCCTTCAAGATGCACTCAAACAATCATTTAATGCATTACAGAAAATGTTCATATATAGAAAGATACATATAGATATGTACAAGCTGCAAGAAAAAAAACAGGTTTCCAACTTAAATTGGTCATAAAGTGCGATTTGATCTTAATTTAAGTCACAATAGTTACCAAAAATAGTTATAGTTCCCCTGGTGGGATAATAAAGTTTACCTTGACCTGTCACACAAACAATGATTCCTTTTTACTGAACCCAACATTTAACAGTAACAGTTTAGGGTGGAAAAGTGTGAAAAACCCTGGCTAATGACTTCTCCCAGAGCTAATCGGAGTCAGGAGTCAGCCAACCTGGAGTCTAATCAGTGTGATGAGGTTGGAGGTGTCCACTAACGAACACGTCATCTTCAGAGCCATAGCCTGATGCAAACCATGCCTCACACAAGAGCTCCCAGAAGACCTACAATGGACAATAGTTGACTTGCATGAAGCGGCTTCAGGGTTACAAAGATATCTCTAAAAGCCTTGATGTTTTATGTCCAGGCTGTGAAGGCTGGTCCATTTGCCTCACGATGTCTAAAACTATGAAACTTTTATTCTTCTGAGCAGCGTCACTCCATGCAGACGGGACACTTTTAAAGCCCACTTTCATTTAGCTTCATTCTGCTGATTTTACCAACATCCTCAAGCAGACTTTTCATTTAGTCTGTTTAACATCAATTTTTTAATTGAATAAAAATCTTAGTTTATTCAAAGGTGAACATAAAGATGCTACAATAGTAATAAACCTTTAAACTTGTGTTATACATGCCTGATTAGTCTCCTTGACATCCAGGTGGAATTTCTACAGATCTGTGGAATGAACAGAGCTAAACATGTGGATAGTGATATGAATGGCTGCCCTTGATGTTTAAAATATCCAGGACCGCCCGAGGGCAGAAGGGTAAGTGCCCAGCCAAGTCAAGTGCCCAAGGCAGCATCGCCACGGACGCCCATCCACCCCCGGCAGCCCACGCCACCACCCCAGGGGACCAGAGAGCCCCCCATCCAGCTGGGCCCAGTTCCCCCAACCATCCCTAAGCAGCCCCCAGCGGCAGGAGGAGAGAGCGAGAGAGGGATGCGAGGAGACTCCTTCATATCCATTCCCCATGGGCCCTAGTCCCCCCCACTCCCCACCAGGCCCCTCACCGCCCCCCTTTCCCCTACCCCTCCCTACGGACACCTCGTAATCCCAAGGGCACCCGCCCGGCATCGGATCGGCCCGACCCCGATGGCACGCCCAGGGCCCAAGCTTGATTTGAGATTTATTGAGCTGAACTTTGAATTTGATTTGGATCAATAACCCACAAATTCAGACAGAAAATGTGCTCATTTTTATTTAGGACCTGTGATTTAGAAACTCTGTGTCTTAGAGAATGGTTCATCACTGAGGGAAATTTATGTGGAAATCTGTGTGTTATGCAAGAAAAAGAAATAAAGAATCTCTTGTTTCTTATTGGTCTTAAAGCCAGTTGGTGGTTACCTTAAAGTAGGAGTCACAATCAGCCTTAAAAAGCAGAGCTGACATCTGTTTTCAGGGTAGCTCAAGGACAAATATGGAGCATTTTTCTAAAATCAGTTACGTGACTGACGGAGAGAAATAACAGAGTACAATAGTGAAGGTATCCTTTAAAGGGGCCCTTTATGTTGGCTGGGCTGAACTAAGTTTCCCAGACACATCACTATACAGACTCCCCGGGGACTTCTCATCTCTTCTCGTAATCTTACTAACAGGCACTTCCGTGCAGCCCAGTCACGGTTAGGTCAGACCGGAATATGGTTTTTGTCTCTTCAAATGTCCTCCTCTTACTTTTACCAGCCCTTTTTAAATCAAGCATTTAAAAATTTCTGATTTTGTCAAGCGAGCCGTGTAGTTTGTAAATCTTCCAAGGATCAATAACGCCCTGCAGGCAGCAATGATGGCTCCAGCAGCCCAACATAGGGGCCTCAAGCTCTTTGCGGACGAAGCACCTTTTACTTTCACTAGAGGCTGTGAGGCGTGATCATTTATAAAAATTCTTATAAAAGTCTTGCTAGCCTAATTTCTCTGGTGTAAACAGTGCTGCTCCTGCTCTGCAGATCCAGCCCTGCAGACTCTGCACCCTATATGGTCAGCATAGTAAAAACACTCAGGGTTTGGACCGAAAACAAATTATTCACGAGGACCTCTGTTTATGGAAGTGTCAACATCTCCAGGTTTCACATTTTTGTGAAGGTTCCCGTCCTTTGTTGGAGAACCAGCTGCATGAAATTTCACAGTTAAAACACAGGAAAGAGAAACATTTCGCCCCAACGTAAGCTAGCATGCAGCTTTCAGATTTATGAGTACATCTCAATGTTATAAAAGCCTTATGATCAATATGTCGCAAACACAGGATTAAAGCTGACATTAATCAAGAGCGCCACACATTCCTCTGCCCCTGTGAGGCCTCCCCAGGCCAGATGTTGCTCACCATCAGTTTACATCAGCTATTCGCTTTATGGCACTTTTTTTCTGTAATGAGGGGAATTTATTGGCATGCTAACACCTCAGAGCTGAAATAAATCAGATGTGGATATGATGGCGAGCAGAGTGCCGTAACCTTGCAGAGCAGTGCTGAGACACCCAGACAGTGTTTGGGTTGGTCTGCTAATGCATTACACAGCTGGACCCTCCCCCACTGAAGACCAGAGCTGGTCTTGAGTAAATTGAGTTTCAGCTGTGTTAGAATTGGTCTTCTCTTAAAGCAGAGGTTTGTGTCAATACAAATATTAATAGGAATCAAGGAGAACAGGAATACTTCAACCAAACAGAGCTGCAGATGCTTTCGGGACAGAGCAGAAGATCCACAGCTGGATCGGAGGCTGCCTCTGTAGCGATTTACATATTGTAACATGTTCCAAACTTCACCTATAATCATGAGCTGTGGGTAGAGACTAAAAGATCAGCTTCCTGGTCCAGGGATCTCTACTCAACTGACTTTCAAGTCCGCACTGGCCCACCTTCATCGCAGATTGTTGTGATTTGTGAAGGTGCCAGGGCCAGATCGAGCATGACGGTGTGACTGTATGATATACAGAATGTTTCACAGTGCACCGCAGGACTGAGAGGCATAAACAGTCACCAATCAATCACACATACTGAAACAAGATGAATAAAAATATACCTTAACATTACGTGGTCATTGTGCAAAACACGGTGCATTAAGGTTAGTATGATCTATCAGATGCACATTTTATACCCCAAACTACACGCCAATGCTGCCGCGGTTACATCACGTCTGCTCTTCATAAATCCCCAATTATTCATGAAAGGACACATCGACGTGGGAATAGGCCAGCTTGTATACATATACAACTATATAT
>JBAMHW010000007.1:16824654-16840214 GCA_037177495.1 Rhadinocentrus ornatus | reverse complement strand
AACAAATAGACTGCTATTTTTGATTATCTTGCAATACAATGAGGTTAGGTGCAAGGAAATGGTTTTGATTGCTGAAACCTACAGTGAGCTAAACATGACTTAAATCCCACCTTTTAAAATATCACCCAAGTGCGATGCAAGTTGGAAAGACAAGACGGAATAAAAGAGGTGGAAAGATTAAAAAAAATGATGATGCAGCAGATTATTATTAGTGTGAACTCGGACGGATAGCTTGTTGTTCAAAGCACCACCTTTTGCCAACAGCTGTTGTAGGAAAGGCTGTTGAAGCAAGGCAAAAGAAAGGTTTTGCTGACTGAGCATTTTAAAAATAGTCGACGTAAAGACTCCAAGGGCTTTAAGTTTAACCCCAAGTTTTTCCGGTTGTGGCCATGGTTCTTCTTCTTCTTCGTTTTTCCGGTTGTTGCTTTGTTTCTTCTTTTTCATTTTTGTTAGATCACGTTTGGTCACGCAAAAATTCTGGCTTGGAGGACAAGATTCTAAATCAGTTGCGGGACAATATTGTTAAGTGTGTGTTGTTCTGTGCGGAGATTATCGGAGCACACCACACACAGTATGCCTGATTTTTTATCTTCATGTGTGAGGTCTCGAACAGATAAAAAATCTCTTCAGATTTAAAAAATCTTTGTGCGTAACAGCCTAATGCTACTGCCTAACTTGCTTTAGAGAAAAGCATCTGCTAAAATGCCTGTAGAATACATTGCGCAGGAGCTGCTGGAGCTTGGGTAGATGGCTGGAGACCAAAGGGAAGAGGAGCTAGGACAGCTCTGGGAAGCCATAGGATGCCTGAAGGTACATAAGCAGGAACTGATCTCAGAAACAGGAACCCAAACTAGAGGCAAAGTGTCCCACAGGAACCAGAGGAGAAGCGTCACGCTTTTGGAACCCCTGGGGAAGGTTCCAAAGGGAGGGAGACATGAGGGGGATGTGAGACGGGAGCGTCATGCTCGGGGACCCTCCTGCACGAGGACCCTCTTGGGAACAGTAAGCGGAGTAAAGGAGTACCATTATGCATGGAGACAAGATCTGGAGCCAGGATCCCCTTGGAAACAGGAATTCGAGAAGGCGGAGGAGACTGAGGAACTGGTGAATGGTACACTTGAGGCCAGGGCACAGGAGACTGTATGTGTGTCGGTTTCCTTGAACCTTGCCTCGTAATAAAGTAGCACCGATGCCTTCCTATCCCAGGGTACACTCCTGAGCATTTCAAAAAAGGTCCAGGCTGTCGCACTGCATGGATGATGTGGACCCAAATGCAGAATGATGAGACAAGAGGCAGACAGGTGCAGAAATAAAGGTTTAATGATAAGAACTGAAGGTAAGAGGGCTGGAAAATTAAAACAGAGACACAGAGTCACAAGGACAACATGAGGGAAACGACAACGATCTGGCAATGAACAAAAGAAACCAGCAGGTAAACATACACTAAGGAGAACAATCTAAACAAGGAGCAGGTGAAGAAAATTAGCAAATGAAACCAGGTGTGTAGAAAACAGGATGTAAAAAAGAATGTACTGCAGGAGGGGATGGACTACAAAATAAAACAGGAAACCAGGACAGCAAATCCGACCAAAACCCAAAACAAAACTCACAGATCACAACACTCTGAAAACAGACTGAAATATGCACGTGAAGGACAGCGAACAGAAGGTTGCATCTGTATGTGTATTTAACTGAATTGTCCTGTACATGAAATGTGCTACACAAATGAACTGCCTTGCCTTGTCTTCACGTAGAGCATAAATGAGGTTTAAGACTGTGTATGCATATCTGTTATGATTTAAGAACAGCTGACCCAACCTAATACTGTATATTACGTATGACAAATTGAGGGAATTTTAGTAAATTGTGTAATCTTCTTTTGTTTGCAAGTGATGAGTTTAGGGATATTTGGAAATCTGTGGCTAAATAAAGCATCTTATGTAAGATTTTAGTTTTTTCTCTTCGTCATATGTACTCGAGCATTAGCTTGGCTACAGAAGGAGACAACTATCCATTCATTTCCTATACCCAGTTATTCCAATGCAGGGCCACGGGGGGCTGGAGCCTAGATACTAGGCGAAAGGCAGGGTACACCCTGAACATTTCGCCAGTCCCTCAAAGGCACAGAAGTAGACGTTTCCGGTCAAATTTTAAAATAAACTGCACATTCTGAATCACTTTTCATATTAATGTCAGTTTACATTTTACTCATTTTAAAACATGTTTTCTTTTATTGCACTGGGTGTGTTAGCAGTGTGTTTACCTTGCAGAGGAAGTTGACATTGAAACCAAATGTCTGCGCGTTCCTTGAGCCAGCGTTCATGTAATTGCCAATCAGCAATACCAACTCCAAGAGTCTGCTGAAGCCTTCGCTCTTCTTTACCTCTTCACAGGCCAATGTCACACTCATGATGTCTGGCCGGATGTTATTCACCTGCTCCTCAAACGTCAGCTTAAACAGAATTCCATTGAGACGTGGTCGTAGTAGCTTTACAGAACTCATCTGAGAGGCAAAAATTAAACGACACGTAAGTAGCTTGCACTGCATTAAAACAAAACATATAATGATCACTTACAGATTATGTGATCAAAGTATGTTTAGCTGAAACATTTTCCCACTAATGTCTTGTATTTGAGTGAATTTATCTTATATCAGTATAATTTCTTTTAAAATTTTGTTTGGATTTGCTAAGAAATTGCAAAATAGCCAGATAATTTACACAGATTATTTTCTACTTTTAAGATTCAAATTAAACAAGTAAAATATGCTACTGCTGTCCATCATGTGTAGGATTCAACCCCCCCTCCCCCCCCCCCCAGAAATATACAGTATGCATTTAGTTCTTAACAACATGTTGCTGATTTTTATCAACTCCTGACACATTGCACGCAAATGTCAGCATCAACTAGGTACAAACAGTTTTAAAAACTCCTCTACAGTGATTCCCTGTCATTAACTCTGCCCTTTAAGATCTGAGGGATACCTGAGATTTACTGTATAAATATATAATATCTTCTCATGTGATAAGCAGTTCAAGATGGAGAAAAAATCTCTTGTTGGATTTCAAGTGTAATTACTGCTGTAACTAATGAACTGAAAATCATCTACACTCTTTAGCAAATGAGATTAACCCATTTGCTACAATTTTCTTTCCCTCACAGAATGTTCCATTTAACAGATTTGTTGTATATAACAGCCCCAAACCATATTTGCAGGATTGGGAGGGGAGTCACTAAAGAGAGCGAGGGAAGGATGGATGGATAGATGAATAAATGAATAAGGAATTAAAGCAAATAATATACAAAATGTAGCAATATACATAAATATCCACCCATGGTCTCTCTCCATCCAGTTCCTTGCAGACATGTCGTGTGGGCACACAACAAACACACAGGCACATTTACTCACCCCTCTTTCTCACTTCAACTGATTTGTATACAATAGGTGGAAATCATGTTGAAAGCAAGTACGTTGGTGACAGCACAGGCAGAAAAAAAGGCTTGAACATTGCTTATTTCCCAGGGGGAACCAGCTATCTCAGCAAAAAGGAGCTGCTTCATCAGTAGAAAGGTATGTGATCACAACATTGGTAAGATCACCAGGGATACTGCCACCTCGTGTTTTATTACATCTTCTAAAAGATATAGGTGGAAACACTTCAATAAGTAAAGGGAATTAGTGGCGTGACGAAGCAACCCATGGGTGTGACTTAACAACTTTTGCTAAAGTATATTTTGACACTGATTTTGTTGTAAACTTAAAAGGCAACATCTCCTTGATGAGACACCCTCAGGTATTCATTTAGTAAATAGATGGAAAGGGTAAAAACCATAAAAAGTAATTAAAAAGTAATTGCGGCCGTAACTAAGTGGAAAGGTTAAAGCAGCTTAATGATGCACGTTGCTTTCCTACAACAGATTAACAGTGCAACAGTTTAACCATACACATTCAGTATTTCTCATTAGTAGGTGTAAATCCCAGTAACACACACTAGTGTGATAAGAGACCAGGATAAGTTGCCAATATTCAATGTGGTTCAAACATGTGTTCAAAACAGGTTAAAAAATTAAACAATGTTTAAGATTTTCTACCAAATTCATCATCATCCACTTTGAAACCCAATTCGTCTGATGGTTATTTGCAGGGTAGACTGTGTTCCAAGTACCCCAATATTTTTCCCACGGCATTATCTATATTGCATCTGGGGTAAAAAAACTAACTTTTTATGTCCATGGTAAATTGATTAAAGGATGGGGATACATCACCAGGCCGGTTGACTACAGCTGCACACTTTTTCAAAGTCTGTTATTACAGACAGGATTCATAGCCTCGGGATATGATTTTATCATGAGACAACATTGACAGCTGATGTCAAACTACAGCATTCACAAAGTTTTGAATCCCCATCAAATTGAACTATCCTGTGCTCAAGTCAAAAGGACTTTTTGTAACTGCATCCTCTATCATTTTTTGAAAGTTGCCAAGTTACGAAGTTCAGACTTGTTTGGTCCTTTTTATTTCTGTTACTGCAAGACAGAGGGAAATATCTCTCTGAATTTTATATATTTTTAATTGTGTGGTCTTTCTTTTTTGACTGGCCAAATCAAACTGTTGCCCAGAAAGTGACTAAACAAGACGATGAATTTTGAAACTGTGCTTTGTTGTAACAGAGTTGGAGTTTGTATGTGTGTACCATGTTGTCATGTAAAATCTAGTAAATTACACTTACCACAATGCCAAATTGCTCTGACTCCACCAGTTCGTCATATTCGCCCTTTAGTTCAGCTAGAGCACTCAGTTCTTTCTGCTCAGGCAGATTCTTTATCAGATTCTGCAAATGGAAGAGCACAAACACACACATCAACAGGAGGTTAATGTAAGTAACAAATCACATTTTATTTCTACGTCAGGATAAGAAAAAAAAAAACTAACAGTAACAAATGACAGCTTAACTTTACCAGGATAAAAAAAAGATAAAAGTTGGTCTTTATAAGGAAAGAGTGGGTATGTTATTTAACTCACCTGGTTAAACACAATAGTTTTTAAACATACTATACTAATTTAAAGCTAACTGTAACTCCCATCAAACAAGCAAATGGATGAAGAACTTTCACATGCAAAACTTTATCTAGGATCAAGACTTTTTTTTAAAGCCAAAATTATATATTTAGTTCTAATAGACCATATTTTAAACACTAAGTTACTGCTGCCTGTCTGCTTATGGTCTAGCTGAGTGCTTTAGGTCACACAATTACTGCTCACTGTTGGTTGTGACTGTGAGAGTTGTGGCCCTAAGCCAATTACTAAACATGCCCGGGACCTTCAGATAGCCGACCTTCTCATACATAATGCGCATCACCTTGCAACTGTCTATGAAACACATACAATAGGTTTGCCATTAATTTGCTATTGCCTGATAAATTTCTTTTGTACAAGCAGAAGAAAACATGATGCAGCTGGTGGTGGGAGGTTGAAGATTAAGATGGAGATGAGGAAGATAATGGGAGGGGCTGCGTTTTCTGTAAATGTTAATTGTTTGTGTGAAGGTCAGCCAAGTTAATAAAATTGACCACAGCGACTTTTCCCCCTTCTTTTTCTCAGAGGAGAAGAAGAGAAAGAGGTGCCCTTTCCAGGTCTTTGCAAAGCTTCCTTCCTCATTAGTTCCTCAAATTTATTCAGTGGGAGCCGACAGGCAAGGGACCACGTGACCAGATGGGAGCCCAGACAGAGGAAACAGAAAGCAGACGCTGCTACTGGGCCACTGACCATGTTATAGACCTCTGCAGCCATCAGAGTCAACACAGCCAAAGTCTACTGCCCACTAATGATGACATCTCTGTCTTTCCCTCAGGGAATTTAGTAATATAAAAAGAAAGCCATACTGCAAGCCTTGGAACATTGTTTGGGATGGAGTCATTAAATCAAATACTGCTTTCTTTTGCCAAAGCCTCAATTAGGGTCTGCAGCAGGCAATGGTGCCTTAATAATGAAAGCTTTTGATCATATCAGCTGAACCAGAAAGAATTGTTGCTGACAATTAAAATAAATAAATCTATATAAATAAATCTATAACTGGAATTGTTAGAATCACATTTGAGTTGCATGATGACTGGATAGATCTTCCACCATTAGATCGGTTCATGCCCTGTTTACTGCTTTGGTATTAATTATTTCCAAAACTTAATGAATAATGTCTTCCTAATCCTGATTCATACCTTAATTATGGGTGGAAGGAACATGTTTTCTTTTTCTTTTTAAGAAAATGCAGGCTTTAGATGCAGTTGTAAAACCCGAGTTAACTAAAATGCAGATATAATGTGCTTTTAGGGAACCGAGTTTCAGCCAACCTCATAAATTAATCCATTTAAGAGGTAAGTAGATGGAAGCAAAATTCCACAAACAATGTACTAGGAGAGAAGGGGAGTAAAATTAGAAGCTGGATGAATAACAAAGTTTTCTGAAAATGTATCATTGGCTCTAAACAACATCGAATCAATAAAGGAGGACATCATTCATCCATTGCAACAGTTATTTCCTATGCTGAGGCAAATCAGATTCATTCAGTACATCTTTTCCAATCACTTGAGTGTGGTTTGTCATAATACAGAACTAAAGAAGTCAATCTTCTTCAATCTTCCTCTCTCCTTGCTGATGACACATTTCTATCTAAAGAGAAGCTATAATTTATCCACTAATTTCCTGTACAAATGTGAAATTAATCTAAAAATGATTTGGGAATGCCACCACTGAATCCAATTCAAACTCAAGGTAGTGGAAAATCGAATCCACTTGTGCTTGTCATTTCATCTGTCTGTCATCTTGTTAATTATTAGAAACCCCACAGAGTACAATTGACACAAGGCAGCGCCATATGTGAGTCGATGTGAGAGACTGGGTGATGATGCCGGGCCAGACTCCTCACAACGGGCCACCAGACACACACTTCAGTCTAGGAGATTTCTTAAAATATGCTAGAGATACTACATGTTCATTTAGCTCCTTGAGTGACGATAAAGGTGCTACATATCAGCGCGTGTGACAAGTTACAGTGAATTGTGAGGTAAAGAATTCTGCAAACAGCTTTATGCTGACTTCACATCTCTGTAGCTCAGAGCCTTTTCAGCAGCTCCAGCTATACAACAGTCTTAGCCATGTCTGTATTTATTATGGTTACAGCTCCAGCAGCAGGCATATAATTGTCTACCACACATGCCTCTTTTTATTCTTGTTATAATCAAAAAATACATATGTTAAAACCATCAATCAACTTTGTGCCTCACTATAAGATAGCAGAATCAATTCATCTTTGCCTGGGACAGCAGGAATCCAATAGTACAACTCAGCACAATTATTTCCATCAGTGTGAAAACATCTGAAAACACAACACAGGCCTGTCTGTCAAAATGCATTAAATTTCAATTTGTACAAAAACCATATAACAAACGTGCATCAAATTGTTAATGGTTGTTATTTTGGTTATGAAACAGATTAGGAGATCATTGTACTAAATAATCAATGTACAGTAGATTTACTGACAGCAGGTTAAATCAAGGACTTAGACAGCCTAACAGTACTGCTGCTGCTTTTCCCTCACAGTAAGCTGCAGTTACACAGTTGAACTGTAGTAGAAGTGGCCAAAGTTACTCCACCATTGCTACCCAGACTGTGAAAGTCATGTACCTGAAGAAGGGAAGCAGCAGAGAGGGTAAAAGAGTGTGAAAGTAATGAGATACAGGCTACGGTTGAGTAAACATTTGTCGAGGATGACAGTATCTGCAGGCCTTTTACTTCCATACTTTGATCTCTGCTGCTGTCAGCCAGCTTCCTGTGAAATGAGCTCACAGTTTCAAAGCATCTGCAAAGCCATGCCAAGTTAATACCGGACAGTATCAGGTATGCATTAGTCATACAATTAATCAAACTGTTTAGAGTGCCGCATGAGGTTAAAGATAGTGGATGCTTATGTTGTGGGGCTCAAGTGCAAAGATGGTGCGAATAACATTAATAACTGTTAAAAAAAAGATAAATAATTGCATCACATTATGTAAAAGTAGCAACAAAAGAGAGAAACAACATAAACCTTTTTAATTTTGACTTATATTTTACAACTTTACTACTTCACACGAAAATGTTCATAAAGCACAGAGAAGTACTTTCTCATCACTAATGAAAAAACAATAAAGAAGCAGGAGAACCTTTAAAATACTGTCCATGACACATCAGCCGATGAAGGTTTTCTTAGAACCACAGACTCCTTCAAAAGCTGGGTCAAATAAAGCAGAAACAAAAGAAGATCAACTGATAGCTCAAGGATGATCTGAGCATACTGTTCATTTCTGAAAGGCCTATGAGAGGTCTATAAGACAGGCAGAAGAAGAGAAAGCTGCCATGTGCTTGACACATGATTTTCCCCTTTTAATTGATTTTCTCTTGAATTTTAGGAGACTAAAAAAAAACAAAAAAAACATGAAAAACGTGGTGTTCTGCCGATGCTTTGGGATGAAGACCAACCAGGGACTGCCATCTTCCTGCGGTCACACCTCAGCAGGATCCCAACCTGGCTAGACTTTGAATCAATAACTAACTAACAACAGATTAAAAGGCCTTTTAGTGTTCTGCAAGCTGTTAATCTCAAATCAGTTGTCAGTTTGAAAAAGAAGATGAGGAAAAAAACTATTACTACAACTATCGAGCTGAGGTTTGTTTTCATAAGAGCAAGGGCAGTTTTGACAAATAAAACCGTGAGACGAAGTGTAGCACCAACTATTTTCAAAACGATCATATACATATTTTTTTAATTAATTAAGACAATGTTAAAACAAATTAAACATTTAACTTGAAATTGGTTTATTTTATACTGAGAGACAAACTTTGTGTAAAGAGTAAGGAAATTTGTGTTCGTTTGATTATTTCTCCCCTTCAACAATATCAAACATGGCTTAAAAGCCTGATAAGTAATTTTTCGAACAGGTATAACTTGTAAAGAACTGTAGCGACACATCTAAATGTGTAGATAATCCTCACACAAAATGTGTATAAATCCCCAGCAATATTTGCTTGTTGGTATTCTCTCTTATTTTAAGATTTAAGTGCTGCCAGGTGTGTGTCAGTCGCTTATGCATGACTGGCACATTTTTTGAGGGCACTACCCACACTGTTGTCGTGATATTCAATCATTATATTTAGCATTTTTAGTTAGTTATATGTCAGTTGAAAGTCATTTGTTCTTTAATTATCCTGAAAATGCACCTTTTCAAAGAATATACTCATTTTAGTCTGTTTCACAGTCAACAGCCACCTACTGGTTGTAAAATGCAAGCAGCAGCTAAGCAGCATTTAGTGGCTAAAGGGTTTATTTCTCAAAGCACACGGTGTGAGCCGTCGCATGAGTCATATTTCTGCCAAACTCTGCATCCATTACCCTCAAAAAAAGCATAATCTGTAAATTTGACTGTCTGTTGGTGTGTATTAATTAATTTCTGTTTGTGAATATGGTTTGTACTAAATTGGTGAAAGCTAGCTGTTACCAGTTAGCATAGGATATGTTAGCATGCAGCATGAGCTTTATTCCTTTTTGCATTGCAATTTTACAAATCCAAATAAACAATCTGGTACATCAGTAAAAGCTCTAAAGAATGTGGCACGTCTTCTGTGGAAGCCATAAGTATTTATAATAACATTTAGCTGAGGGCAGAAGATGCGTTAAGCAGTGGTTTTCTTGGGCATCTCCAAAAGATGTGGTGGTGATTTTCCTTACTTCTCCAGCATTTATGGTCCCTTTAAAAACTATTAAAAGGTGTTGACATTTTAGGAGTAATGGGGGAAAAAAACAACTGCTCCAACAAAATTCACAAATCAGAAAAAGGAAAAAGCAGTTCCACAAATGTGTTCCCATTGTCGGGTAGATGGTTTTTCATTTGGTTCTTGTTTCACATCTTAGTAGTTTGTGTTTTTCTTTACATTAATTTTTTTTTTATAGATTAAGATTATTTAATCACATATTATGCCATATTTAAGCCCAACTTACTATAGGAGAAAAAAAAAAAAGAAAAGTAAAATAAAGAAGTGGGAAATCTTGTCTCAGAGGCAGGTATGTTAAACAATGAACATCAGTCAAACAGACTGTATAGTCGTCACAATTTATACCCTGCCAAAACCACACAAACATCTCAACTCTTACTGTGAGCAAAGCTGCAGAGGCAGACTGACAGGCAACAAACTTAGTGTGACAGATTCTTAAATCGCATTAAACTAAATGAGAAATGCAGTTTAAAAAGAAGACACAAACACTGAGAGAGAGGAAAACAGGTTGAGAGAAGGACGGGGGGAGGGATTAATTTTAGTGTTTGAGCTGGAAAACCCGACAGACTTATTGTGACATTATTTTTTTTATTTTTTTAAGAATAAAATATGTAGGATTTTTTTTTCTGCACACCTGGGAACTTGCATTTATCGTGGAAGGTATAAAGTAGAATTAAGAATGAAACTAAGAAGCAAATACTAGTTTAATCACAGAAACACGGAAAGAAAAGATCAAAACAGCTGAATTTGGAAAAGCAATATAAACAGATGAGTAAAAAAAACAGTAAAAACTGTATGTGTGTGTATTCTAAAGACAAAGTTAGTTTTGTTACACATTAAACATTTACTGTGTTATTTGATATAAAACTTCACCTTTATATTTTAACGACCATTTAACTAGTTCTCATTGTAATAAAACTTTGCTTGACTTGTAAAAGGAGCACAAACTAAATGCAAAACATTTCCTCTGAAACAAAGCTTTCATCGTGTGGGAAAGTGGATGCACTTTCCCTGTAATGATTCTTCAGTTGTGATTATTCTTCCTGGGCAATACAGTCATCCGAATACAGAGCCAGTATATAAAAATGTCAATCAAATAAGAAGAGAGCAAGCATGCAAAACATTAATAGAAATTAATTTGTTTGTGGATGCTGCTGTCTGAGTGTCTCTTTGAGTGATGTGCCATCTGTCTTAGCATCAAAGACACAGAATTGGAAAATGAAAACAGAAAACTTTTTTTTTCCCCTCCATAACTTGGTTATGAAAATACACCACCCTGCATGCCAGAGGAGGAGCTGAATAAACTGCACATAATAATAAAATTTAAGTGATGTGGTGTACTGAGCATTAGCTCACTTGTGTGTATAGCTTTCAGTGTGTGCGAAAGTGTGAGTGCTTCTGATCAAGATTCAACCTAAGGATAGTTTACCTGGCCAAGACCCCCTGGCTAGAGATTGGTGGTGATCAGTGAAAAGTACATGGTGTCTCTTGGGTCCTGGCCATCAATTTCTAAAGCCTATTTAATACTGCATCAAACTCACACTCCTCTCCCTTTCGCCTTCAACTTTTGCCTTTACTTTGTTTATTCAGCACCTCCCCTCCTTTCCTGATTTATGTCCCCAACCAAACCAAATCCGCATAATGTATTTCACGTTTCCTTGCTAAATTAGCATTTGATGCAGAAGTGTTATATTCTGTGTGCCAAAATAAACCACAATTAAGCCCATGGGGGACTTGTTTCTCCTGCTTAAGCTCTAATCCAACATGCCCATACTTATCGCCTTGTCCCACATGTGCACTTTTACACTGTGAAAACTATGCCCAACAATATGGCAGTCTGCTACAATCACCTGTTTCAGCAGAGAACAAAGACTGGTATGGGCACTGCCAGGCCCTGCAGCCAATGAGAAACCACATGTAATGATGGGCCATGCATATGGATGAGCGCAGCACTGATGTGGATGATTGACAAGAGAGATAAACAATAATAACAAGCAAGGCTAGTTCGAAAAGAGTCCTATGAGACCTGGTGGAAAGGTTGTTGCCATGGCGAGCTGAAGGGAAGGAGTGAAAAGCCAAAAGCTTGCTACACTTGTGTTGACTTAGACAACCTAGTCAGAGTGTTTGGCTTCAGTGTGAAACATTATTGCATTTATGACAATTTTAAAAAAATGGATCATTATTATACATCATTTATACAACATTCATACATTCATTTTCTATACCGCTTATTCCACTTCAGGGTTGCAGGGAAGCTGGAGCCTATCCCAGCAATTAGCAGGCAAGAGGCAGGACCATGGACAGGTCACCAGTCTCTTGTAGGTTTAACACAGAGACAAACAACCATTCACGTTCATTCTTAGAGGGAATTTAGAATGACTAATTAACGTTACATGCACGTCTTTGGATGGTGGAGGGAAGACGGAGAACCCACACCTACACAAGGAGAACATGTATGCGGGATTGATTAGACTTTGATGTAGCTCTCCACACTTTTATAGGATTTTTAACATCTAACATCCTACTGCTCACCCGAATTCATAAAATAGATAAACGTCTCTTACTGTTTTCTCAAAAGCACTAGTATGTCAACCAATGAGCAGAGATTATGTGCACACCCTGACTCATTAGAACATGCTGGGGTTTTTTTTTTTTTCTTTTTGTCCTTGCATATTTTTTTTTATAGTGCATTTGGACACAACATAGAAACATAGTGCAACACTAATTATCACTGAATAGCAGTAGTGCAGTATTAGTCATTAGCCTTTCCTTTTGAAAAGAAGATGGGGTAATATAAAATACATTGGCAGGCATTAAACATTAGGAAGCCACTCTGATATTCTGCAAAACAAGCCCCCTGGGTCATATCATCCACTGTAGAGAGTTAGCTTACCACACACACCAAAAAAAACGGGTGTGCTAAAACATTTAGTGATTACTCATTCTAAGCAACCTGATCACATGGCATATTTTAAGTAGGGTTGAGAAAAAGAGCTGATCAGCTGTAGCCTTTAAAACTGTCTTACAGTTTATCTGAAATAGACTCTTCTTGTATAACTGCAGAAATGGTAGGAAACTTAGATGTTAAGACAATTTTTCTTTCTTTGATTGTTAAAAGATCCACCCAACTGAAGAAAATCACCCAAAACAGTCATAAAATGAGAATCTTGAAAGAAATAGACAAGAAATAGCTTGTCTTAGATTTTACTGCATGTATTGGTGCAGTAAACCTGATTGCAGCAATATGTTGTCAGAATGAGTTAAACATACCGAAAGAAGAGATTCAGATTAAGTAAAAACAAATATGCAAGTGTGGAAGGTTCTCAAATTTTAATTGAACTAAGAATCGGATCCTATAAACTGAGCACAAGCATATCTCACTTTAACTGGCTTTCTTAACAAGCAAACAGTAACTCAAAATATCTGCCAGATTAATTTGGTTTTGCTTACCAAAATTTAAGGGTGCTCCAATTAAATTTTTTAGGGCTGATCACAGATTGCTGAAAGCATAATTGGCTGAGAATGATCACTGACAACACTATATATTTAAAGCTTTTGATTTACACTTTAATATTATTTACTTATAGGCTATTTTCAACAATATTTAAGAGTACATATTAAATTCGGAGAATGTCATCAGTTGACAGCTGCACATTTATTAGTGAACATGTGCACCAGATCATTCTTACAGACCACAACAAATGGCTTAGACCTTAAGAAAAAGTATTTCTTACTATAAAATAAGCTACATTTTATGAAAAAAAAAAAAAAACTATATAAAAGAAGTCAAATGGGAAAACAATGTTTTAAGTTAACTTAAAATTCTACAGAATAAATCAAATGTAAGCATTTTCCTGTGGGCTACTATTTTTCCCATTTTCTTTTGATTACTTTGTTGGTAGCGAAGCATTAATTACTAGGCAACTTGATTATGATGTTCTGTCCTTGTCTCATGTTATCCCTTGGCTGAACCACAACTATTTATTTATTTTTCATGCATGAAATATAAGATCCTTGTGTGAAATCATCTATGACTTACAAATATAGCTGCAGCTGCTGAGAGATAGCTTTGGTATTGTTTCTATATCTGCAAACTAGCTAGGTGCTGGTTGCTTCAGACGTGTGCTCTATCTATGTCTGTCTATTAGTATTTTTAGATGGAGTAAAACACATTTGGATACACAGAGTAATGATGTGGTAACACAAGGATTTGAAGTGAACTCGAGCAAAGTTCTTTTGTTGTTCCAGTAAAGTTTGGATATTTGGCCTGACCTTGGGCATAATCAAGGGTCCAAAGTTTATGAGGTTAAAGAGAAGCACAGGTTTTAAAACAGATAGTGTAGAATAAATAACTGTTAATAAATAAAAAAAAAACAACAAAAGAAAATTCCTAAAAGCCGATATTTTAAATCTTGCTAAATGGATCATATCTCCAGTCCTCAGATCCGGCTTCTTGTCTGTCAAAGAACTGACTTCAAAATCCTGCTGTTAGTTTACAAACTATTGAATTGTTTAGGACCGGAAAACATTCAGGATTTCCTGGTTCATTATGAACCAAGATCACTCAGGTCATCAGGGTCAAATCTACTTTCTGTTTCCAGAGTCAGAACATGAAGTGGCAGCGTTCAGCTTTTAAGCTCCTAACATGAGGAACAAACTCCCAGAAAACGGAAACTCTCAGTTTTAAATCAGGGTTAAAAACGTTTCTATTTGCAACCTTTTATCAAAAAACCTGGTAATTCTTTACATTGGAACTTGTATTTCTTGCATTTTATTTATTTTATTATAGCTTTTTTCATTTAAATTTATTTTATTTCTTTGCAGTTTGTTTTTAATGCACTTTTTAATGCTTCCCCCGCTGAATTGCTTTTAATGTTTTATGTAAAGTACTTTAGTCTTCTACATGAAATGTGCTGTACAAAAAAAAAAAAAAACTTGCCTTGCCTACATACCTGTGGGGTTATTCCAAGCTCCATTGTGTATAATTTGAGAATACTTTAGAATTTCAGTAGGATACTTAAGTTAGCATTACTAAATACAACCTTTTATAATTACACATTAGCACCGACTCACTGAGGTCAAGGTAACAATGAGCTTTGATGCTACATGGAAAAATTATAAATTGGCCCTAAACTAAACTTTTTATAATGCATGAGAAACCAAGAACATTGTTTGCTTGATGGGAGTAAAAAAGACCTGAAATAGCTAATGTGACTGGGGGAGCATGTACAGTAGATAACTAAAGAGTTTTTATACTAATCACAATGAACAGCTTCCAAGATGTGCTAATGAAGCAACACGGGAAAGCATGGCAGTACAACAAAACCTCTGTACAAGAAAAATAAGAACAAATGGGCAAGAAAAATACAAGGCTCTAAAGTTTAGAGAGTATATTTGCAAAGTAATCTAAAAACCAATACCACTTAATCCCCTCAATTGTTAAGTAAGAAATCTTTCAAAGAATGCCTTTGGACACGCTCCCTGTCAGAGATGCCAAACCGTGAGTAAAACAACATCATAGCCAGATCACTTATTAACTACTTATTTTTTCCACTCACCTCAAAAACATCAAAGATAAAAAAAAGGAGAATTATTGTTTATCTTATGTGATGGAGGTGATTCAGTTTGTACAATGTACACATACTTGTGCAATTCATGTTAAACATTTCAGTCTAATTCTGACTTAAATAAACAGACATCTCAACTTTCCCCACACAGATCTTATATAGGATGAAGAACAAGTCCCAGAGTGGTACCC
>JBAMHW010000007.1:16789177-16806273 GCA_037177495.1 Rhadinocentrus ornatus | reverse complement strand
CAGGTGTTCAAATACTTATTTGCAGCTGTATCATACAAATAAATTGTTAAAAAACCATACATTGTGATTTCAGGATTGTTTTTGATTATGTCTCTCACAGTGGACATGCACCTACGATGAAAATATCCGACCCCTTCGAATATTTCTAAGTGGGAGAACTTGTGAAATAGCAGGGTGTTTAAATACTTATTTTCTTCACTGTATATACAGTGGTCCCTCGCGATATCGCGGTTAATCTTCTGCGGTCTCGCTCATTTGCGGATTTGTTTTGTATGCAGCACTGCATATTTAAGAATACTCCCAGAGAAAAAAAAAAATAGATATATATAAATGTGTACTGTCAAAGTGTTCCACTCCTGCCAATTTATTCCTAATAGCCATGAACAACAGATAAACACCGGTGGTGCAAGCAGCAGATGTTTATCTCCAGCCAAGTGTCAGTTGTCATGTGGATTTTATGGATGTTCTGATTTCTGATACAGAAGATACATTCAAATGCACAAAAAACTAATAGACAAAATCTATTTATTCCAGGATTTATCTTTTAAATGCTTAATAAAGCCTAGAAAAACTTCCAGATACATGCATTCAGTGCAATTTACAAAAGTGTAAATATATATTTATACGATTTTCTTTTTTTTATGTAAACATTTCAGAGCTAATTTTCAAGCTTTCCCAAACAAGCACATTATTGTCTAATGAGGAAAAGCTGCTGGCCAATTGAACACACCTCAGTGTGCTATACTTTACTGAATTCTGCTACTTCTAAATAAATCATATGTCTACAGTTGATATGCTTTTAAGACACCACTCTTGTAAAACCACAGCAGCTAAAATGCTGTCATTACAGCAAAAAAGACAGGGTTTGTGGCACTTTGACATGTAAGTACATCACTTAAGCAATTTGGTGCTCTGAATGGTTCATTCTCTTAAGCGCCAGCTTCTGAACTGATGGGTTCCATTGCTGAAATCTAGCCATGTGAATCAACACATTCAGCAGGAAAATGCACACTTACAAGTACTTCACTGACTTTTGTGACTGCTTTACATTACAGCACACACTCTGCTATGATACACTCATTGAAAAGCCAATGTGGAAAAACATTGACATTTCTGAAGTCAAACTGTCAAAAGAATAAATGCTTTTGGAACTTGAAAGTGGCACTGATCCACAATCTTGTGGCACAATTACATTCTTCTTCTGTCCTCCCTTTTTCTGCTTCCCACCATATCTTTGCTTGATTCACACTGATCCGTTCAGCAGGCCTGGGGCTGGAGAAACAAAAAGGTTCACAGATCCCACAGCACAGGATAAGCCTTATATTTGGAGAAGGTGAAGGTAAAGGGGAAAAAATAATTCTAAAAATGATACTGCAATCAGCCGTTGGGTTCCTAAAACTTATGGAATACAGAATATGTGCTCACATGTGTGAACGCATATGCAGGAATTAAAAAAAGCTTTTCTGTTATGTTGCTTTTTTTTCTTCTTCTTCTTTCTTGCCTTTGGTCTAACAGACACCTTTTCTTGTGCATAATCTTTTATTCATTTATTTGTTTGTCTATTTGTCTCTAACAGCTATTGAACCAGGTGGGCTGTTCTGCTCCAAATAAATCTTAATTCCAATGGCATGAAATTGTTAAAATTCTGCACTCCCAAATGAACTCCACTTTAAATAACTGCAGTACATTAACTCTTGAGCACTTAAATAAAAAGGAAAAAAAAACAAAAAAAAAAACATACAAGATCAGGTATATCATATCATTTGGGGAATAAATATTATTATCAGTAGAAGAAACGTTTATCTTTTCACCAATAAATAGATAGAAAAATTAAGAAAATAATAATAAAAAAATAAAAAATAATAATAATAATGACATAAATAAATTCAAACTAAAATCTAAACTAAAAAGAAAAAATAAGAAATTTCCCAGAAATTTCTCACAAAAACTCCAACAGAAACGTAGGAAAATAAACCTGCAACACCTCTAAATTGCACGAGATTCAGGACTCAGATAATTGCTTAGTGGCCCATTTCAGAAAACCAGGTGGCTGCATGTGCTTGTGAGTCTTTCACAACTTCCCTTACCACCCACAATCCACACCATCCTCTAGGACTTCAAACACCCTCCCCATTTTCCAAACCTTCCGGTCCTCATACTCTCAGGGGGGGAACAAGCACCTGGCTCGGGAGATTCGTTTTCCTCTCAGGTCCACCTCCACAGCTTTGTACCAGCCTGATATGCATGCATATTAAGTACTGTATTGGCATTCTATTTTTCAAATGGTTGCTATTTTGCTTTTAAAGTAGGCCACCAGTAAAGGACAGGCATCTTTTCTGCCTACCAATTTCTTAACATGGAGGATGAGCGGTTTCCGTATCCCCGTAGGTTTATGGGTCTTTCCTGGGTTAGTGTGTTTCAACTCTCAGAACAAATTAAGAAGTAAGTCATGTGCATGTTTATGCAATCATCATGGTTCAGGTCATCTTTATTATAATTGGCTACATATTAATTAGACTAATTTACAAAACACTAACAATTACACCTTTCCTTGATCGATTATGTATCTAAATTGTGGTATCTCACTTTTCGTTTCTTCCATGCTGTTTCCCAACTCCATCTTTTCTGTCCATCCTCTACATTTGTTGGAGGTTGCTGTCTTCTTATCAGAGCTGTATTCCCAGCCGCTATTCATGGGCCTCTGCCTTACAGGACTCCACAGATTTGAAAAGAAGCAGAGAAAGCCCACACTGACTTCAATTTCCCAGGAGAACAAAGTGCAAAGTGGAAGGTAGTGGATGAATTGCATGTACCGCTATCTCTGTCACAAAGTCACAGAACAAGTAAGCTACACCATAACTTTTTTTTTTTATATCAATTTTAAGCATTTGTTGCACACAATTAGACTTTATCCGTGTTTATAGTAGGTGTGGTTCATGATGATTCCTATTATATATTGCACTGAACAGGAAAAATAATCTAACCCATGTAACTCAGTGATATATGTATTATTTTTTTAAGAAGAAATAATACAAAAATTAATTCAACAGGAAGACATGCTGGCTGCACTTTTTAGAAGCTGGGGCAATTTAACTGACGGCAACCAGCTCCATGTTTACCATGTGTCTGCGGCTGTATGCTGAGCTGAAAATAATAATAAAAAAAGTCTCTTTTTTTCCATTAACCATCAAAGCAAACACTGTACAACAGAAAGAAAAAAGAAAGAAAAAACAACAACTGAATTGTAATGTCCTCAATTATATCAAAGTAATTACACAATCAGGTGACAATGGCTAAATAAAAAAAAATAAAAATAAACTCGATCAAGCACATGTTTAATGAGAATTGCTACTCTTGTAACTCATCCTACAAAGAAATGTACAAGCCGGAGATGAACTTGTAACATCCATTAGTACAAGTAGGCAGTCATCTTTCTTTTTCTAGAAAACTACACAGGAAGACAAGGTTAACTGAGCCCAGAAGCAAGAACAATTGCTTTCATGGCTCCTGGCACTGACCAAAGCATACTAAAATGACACATGCCTCTCTTGTAAACAATAGGGGGGCCTTTACTAGAGACAGTTGGATATTGCTTAGCGTATTCCACTGTCTGTTAAAACTGCAACAAATAAACCAAAAATGGCCTGTATTCCTCAGACCACCCCTCGGCCTCACTGACTGGTGAAGCTATAAACATGAAAAGCTCATTTAACTTCTATATGAAATGGCAGTTGCACTGAAAAGATGCAGGTCTGCATTATTTTTCTCTTTGCTCTGCCGCAGTACAAGTCTTACAGGGGGAATGATCACAATTTCCCAGTGCTGTAATACTATCACCCACTTTCCAAAACACGACTGCTCCCTCAGACTTCACTTCTTCTGTCCATCATTTAAAACATCTGGATTCATTTTAGAAGGTCAGGGCTATTGAAGCAGAAACTGTCAGTAGAAGTTGTCTTGATGAATGTCATGAAATGGAGCAAAGAAATGCCACCCTCAGACAGACCAGGAAATAACATTTCTGTAGATAGTATAAGGGCTGAGAAACCTTCCTTCTGCAGAGATAAAGGTGAAGGAGTTCTACAGACACCCAGACACATTTAATAGTTACAGGAAATAACACTGATCTGCCAAATAAAATTGATTATTTTTTATCTGAGAAGAAAATAACTTTATAATTTAAAGAGAATCATAGAATTTTCAAGAAGGACCCATTGATAATCCCGAAATCCAGGGACATAATGTCTAACTAGATCAAATATTATTTAATAACCTAATAAGACTGAATCTGCACACCCTCAAGCAAATGGGTGCAAAAATGAGACAGGATCCTACTGTTTCTTTGCACTTAGTGCTCCTCCAGGTGAAGGAAGCTGTGCTTTCAAAGCCCTTCACAAATATAACAATATTTTATTATGAGTGTCTTTATTAGGTGTGAGCTTTTGGGTCGTTGCTCATTTCTTCGGGGGCAAACAAAAGTAAGCGAAGCAGCAGCTCCAGAGTCCCACCCACCCATCCCACGATGCCAATACTTCCCTCTTAACTACTCTCCCTTTTTTCTTCCCTTCCTCCAATCCATCCTTCTGGATTAAGAGCTCTTAATTTTCACTAATTACACAAACTCATTTCTTTTTCTTCATGTCTCGGCATTTCTCACTGTTTTTCTCACCATGGGACTCATAAACACGTTTTGAAACGAGTTTAATAAGACTGGCTTGTGAGGGTTTAGGGCCTTTAATGGACACGGAGCTTGTTTGATAAGTCTCCACTTCATCACACACTTTATTAATTAAAGTTTATATTACATTAGAAACAAAGTTAAAGCCGTTTGCTCCCCAATAATGGTTTCATGTAGCTGCATATCTATGGACAATTAATTGGAGTCTTGCTTCTCCATTTGCATTTTGCCCTTGTTTGACAAAAGTGTGCTGGGATTAGAGTCAGGCAATCTATTGCAAGCAGAAGCAATACTGCAGGAGAAATCCAGAATATTAAAAGCTTGACTGCACTAGCGATTTTAAGGTACCTGTTAAGATGTAAAATGTGAGTGAATATTCTTAAACAGCTCCCATGGCCCAGTAATTGACTGGCGACCTTTACAGGGTGGACCTTGCTTCTTGCCTGGTGGCAGCTGGGAATGAATGAATGAATAAATGAATGAATGAATGAATGAATGAATGAATGAATGAATGAATGAATGAATGAATGAATCAATGAATCAATGAATGAATCAATGAATGAATCAATGAATGAATGAATGAATAATTAAATGAAACATGTTTAGTCACATGTGCAAAAAAAACACTCAAATGTTTCCTCTTAGCCTCCCACACACCCTTAGTTTGCCCATATCACTACATCCATTTGTGAACTCCAAGAACATTACTTCAAGGCAGAGATAGGTGGAGGTCTCACAGAATTCTTTCAGCTCTTTTCAGACTGTGTTGCTTTTTTAGATTGAGACCTACACCATGCACCGGACGCTTTGCAAGTTAGAGTAGTTTTGTTAAAAATGAACACATTTGAGTGGGAGGTTTTGTGCCAGAAAATCAGTGGATTGCTCTCTTCAAGCTGTTCTGACATGTGACTCTTCATTTATGAAATGGGGAGTGTGCTCAAGAATCAGGTTATATGGGGTAGGTCAATATTTAAATTGGATTGGTGAGGTCTGAATTTATCTATAGATTTTCAGGAATGTTCACTTCTCTTGTTTTAGATGTGGTGACTATCAGAGTATATCTGATTTGCTCCAAAGATAGGCATGCATGCTGGGCTCCTGTTAAAGTATAAACTATATTTTCTCTGTACAAAACAATTATATTCTAACAAGGCTTTAGCATAGTGAGCATGAGGCGCAAAGGGCAAACTGACTCCCTGTGTTTTCTGAAGCCCTGAATAGATGGATCCAGCCCCTGATTCCCCAACTGACTACCCACACACTCACCATGCACATTTTGTGTGTGTTTGCACTGAGAAAGCAGATGATGTAGGAGGCAATGAACAGGAGACAGCAGGAGAGCAAGAGTGGTGTGGCCTGTCAGACATAATGAGTAAGCAACCATAAACGCAGTAATTGTGGCCAACTCCAGGGACACCCCTCTGTGTGTGTTTGTGGGGACACTGGTGTTTGTGTCTGAAGGCATGTGCATGGGTGTGTAGGTGTGTGTGTGTGTGTGTGTGCGTGCGTGTCTGAGCACACACAGCTCTGACACATGCAAAAAGCAATATGTAAAAAGAAGAAAGGGCATACGCAGGGCAGCTACACAGAGTGAGTCTGAAGGAAGCAAATAGAGCTATAAAGAATCTGTGTTGCATGCTGATTGTAGAACACATTTTATGGCACAGTTGGCAACACAACGTTTATAGGCATTTTACAATTTACACTTCGCAACAAATTGAAACACTCTGAGACGCAGTCAACACATACCTGGAAGCATCTATAAGATGAAACCAAGTACCAACTTGAAAGTCTGAAGGACTTTGAGATAATATCTGCGGAATACAGATCTATTTAGGACTGGGATGCCAAATTCTGACTCCTCCAGGTGTTTTCAAGTAAATCTGTTGCTAAAAGGATCTTGGCAGCCACTATTATAGCCTCCCTGCGCACCCACCCAAGTACTAGAATTGTGTGGTAGACCCTATGTTTGTCTTACACGTTGCACACAGAAACAACACAAGTACAATGTAAAACAAGCAGCTTAATGAAGTGTGATCATTAAGGATGACAACTAAGCTATCAGCTTTGACTTATAAAGCCTATTTCTTCCTCAAATTTTAACAATCCATAGACTTTACACATACACTAATAACTCCGACGTACAAGAATCTTAAAATAAAATTTAAAAAACTGAGCTGACAAAGAGACGTTCCCTTGAATCTGAAACAAGTTTAGTTTATATTGGTGTTGTTTTAATATCTAGAGAGAAGCATGTAATCATCATAAAGGTTTGTTAGGACGGTTTTCTAAATTGTAACATTTCCTTCAGACCTAAATTTAATGGGCAACTAAGACTGTTGGTTTCTATTTAAAGATGCACAACAGAACTTTTGCCATTTTCTCAGTGATCCGCCCCCTATCGACGACATATTTGGCATCCATCTTGCATCCTACCTGTACTGTAAATTCTCTCCAGCCAGGAAACAAACAGTCTTATCTTGACTCTATTTTGTCTCTCTCTTTCTTTTCCTCTCCTCATCTGATGATGTCTTCTTGGGTTTCTTTGCTAAATGTCCCACAGTGCACGTTCAAAACAGTTGGTGTGTTCATATCCGCTTGCTAGCGTATGATGCGGTGCATAAAGTGAAACTTGGCTGCAACATCACGTGGCATCCCAGAAGAAAGACTTGTAAAGTGCAGTTCCTCAGCCTCTGGATGCTGCTGGTGAGCGATGGCTCCAGAGATGTACATGATAGATGTGTCACTGTGCCATGAATCGAGACAGGAACACAGTCCGGAGTTTTATTGACGAAAAGTTAACTAATGAGTCTTCAAAAAAAAGTTAATTTATATCCAAACTAGTTGTGTTTTAACTATCTGTAAAGATCAAGTGAAAAATTAAAATAGGTTCAATCTGTGAAATTTGTGTTTTAACATGATTATAGAAGGATAAGTAGAATACCCAAGAAAATGCCTATCGTATGCCAAATAAATAAATACATCGTGAAATACTGAATAAAACTAATGAGATTAAACAAAGGAAGTACCTCTCAATTTATGCAAAATCCTTAAGTATTTGTAAAGATGGAATAATGCATGCACTGAATTTGTGTCTGCTTGTGATTTAATATAGAGAGAAAGAAATAAGTAGATGAAGGAATTTTGAATAAGGTTACCTTAATATGAATGAATAAATAAATAAAGAAAAGTTGTCAAAGTATTATTGAAGATTATGGAGCCAGTATAGTTGATGCAATGGGGGGAAAATAAATATTGATGAGGAGAAAGAGGATTAATAGGTTTTAAAATACTTTGAATGAGGCTTTGAAAAAGGAGACAATAAGATTGGTCCTTCAGTTTACTTAAATGCATACTGCCATCTACTGCCCCTGAGTTTGGACGCTTGTGTGTCTTTCATGAGCTAAAAATGCATGGTTGAAGTTGTTGGGGTTAGCGAGCAGTGGCAGGTTCCTGGTGAACATTGTTGCCTCTGACTGACCAACCCTTGCATATAACACCTGTTAGCCCAGATTAAAGGAGTGCAGCACCAGGCCTGGGGGATGGGAGGTCGCATCACTGTTTACCCCGTGTCAGGACACGAACGCAGGGCCAAGGCAGTCCTAAAATGTTCCTCTATTGTGTGTCTGTCTTCCTTTGTGTGTTTGACAAATGGAGAGTATACGGATACAGGGTGGCGGGATGGAGAGACCGCGATAATAGCAGCAGGTGCACCAGTACAGCTAATATTTGCACAGCAGCTTTTGTGGCAAACAAGCAACCCCCCCCCCCATGAAAAAAGGGGCAACAGTCTCCCCAGAAATGGCTCTGTTACAGACATAAATCTGGGGCTGACTGCACAAACATATCTGGACACAATTCCTCTTCTTCGCGCCACAAATCCTTTTGGTGTGGGACAACTGCCAAGAAGTATCTCAGTAAGAAGTGACATTGCAGAGGTCAAGCTGAAAGTTCTTGTGTGAATGCAGAGCGTTCATGTGTGTGTCAACCTCCACCAACATTATCCCAAGCCTGAATCGTGACAAATATATCAGTTGAAAATTGCACTTTAAATAGTTTATCCATCAGTTGTCACACATTGGACAAACTTCTAAAGAACGTATCTGACAAGAAAAGCAACATAACAAATGTGCCTATTCAAACACATAAAGCCTGCTTTTATCAAAAATAAACCAGATCTTCAGTTTAAAGATACAGTTCATGAGTTTTTATAATAAATACAAAATGTTCTCAGCTGCTTCTGTGGTTTATGTTGTTAGACATCCTAGAAGTGAAGTAAGTGTGACGGATAAACACAAGGCACAAAGCCTTTATAAAAATGCATAGACATTGCTGAAAACACACTGATCTGTTGTTAGGAGCCTAAAAAGAGGTGGGGGTCACTCTGAAGAGGGCTGAGAAGCGACAGAGTGATTTGAATAGGCAAAAGCCTTTATCTCAAGTTTTCCTCACCCCTATCCTCTTTTTTTATTGTGATTAAGCATAAGAAATGAAGGCTTAATCCATTTAGATGGAAAATCCATGGCAGCCGCCCTGACTATGTGGGGGTATTAATAAGATGACAATGCAGATTCATCAGAGGGCCCAGACTTTTGTTCCATCACTGCCTGTCCAGAGGTAATGAATGGACCCTGTACCAGCAGAAATGCTTGAATCTCTCTCTACTTCACAAAAATCTAGTGTGAACATGTAAAAAACAATGTTAGGCACTCAAAGTAAATGAATAGAAACAGCTTTAGATGACATTCAGACGGAGCAAAGAGTAAGCAAACTCAGCTGAAACGTCAAGCTCAACTATATTAGGCACAATCAATGCAATAGCTGGGGAAAAGGGGCAGTTTTCTAACATAAAAATAGACAAAACGTGTACAATATGTCAACGCTGAGTGCAATGAATATCAGACACACACAGATAAAGATACACAAAGCACCGAGGCTGCTTACTGCTTTATCTGTTGCTATATTCTTCAGCATGGGGTCCTCGGTTCTTGTATCAAGCTTTGTTTTATGAACTGCTGCATTGCAGAGATGCCACTTCCCGCTCAGCTGCTTGATAGCTGACATTTACTTGTGATGACAGCTCACAACTTCTGACAGTCAAAAATCCAGAAGATGAAAAGTTTGTAAAGCTTTCTTTGGACTAAAGTCACCTTGTTGCAATTTGGGTAAATAGTTCAACAAAATGGAAGACAATCTTTTATCTAATTAATTAAACAAAAGACATATCAAACATAAAGAAACAAACAAAGACAGAAAGAAAGAAAAAAGACATAAGAAAGAAAGTAAAAAGCTTGTGTTGTGGGACTATGAAGGTGAATTGTTCAACACATTGATTGGTTAAGTATGCCCCGCATGAAAGGCTCAGAAATGACTGCTTTTCAACACATTTGCAATATTAAGAAAAGTTATTATTGCTTTTCTCTTGGTATCCTAACATAGTTTATTCAAAGCTTTGTGCTGTCAAACAATTTTTTTTTTTTCTCACGGCGTGATGACATTCAGAATACACTGGAACAGTTTTTAATCATTTACTCAGCTTCCTCCTTCAGCACTGGTAAGTAATGAGGGTTGGGAATTGATAAAACTATTAAGGACAACTATGTAATTCCCCTGCTAAATCCTTAAATACGGAGTGTTGTATTTTTATACTATCTATTCACTTTTTACTTGATTTGTCTGTTTATGCATATTTTGTCACAACTATAGGACAACAAAATGAAATTAATAAATAATAAAAGAAAAATTAATAGCTTCTGAGGCCCTCCGCCAACTCAAACACACAGAGTTTTTAAAGACTGATATTTACATGTCTGTATGGAGTTGAAAAGGAATTGGGTAAAAGGATGTAACTTGATAAAATTGGAAACAATGTCTTCTTCATGTTGGCAATAGTTCAGATTCAGGTTACTCAATTAGGAAATGTATGTATGGAGGTGTGTAGTTAACCAAAAAGGCAATTTATCAAAAACCCTTTTCACAGATGAACTCTGGTCATTTAAAGCTTCAGCTGCTCAAATGTAAGAATTTAGAGCAACTCTTTACAGAGTAAAATCCTTAACGATCCACTTTGAGATTAAAGTGAGGACATATACTGGCCTGATGCTTCCAGTTCAAATATTAGTGAAGAAGCTGAAGAGCAAAATGAACAGCACAAGTCAAGACAGGTGTGGAAGTTCTACTACTGATGGATGACGGTGACAGGTTACTAGCAAACTTTAAAGATACATAAATCCACTATTATTTACACTTCATAACAACTGGCTAACCAGACCAGTGGACGAATGAAGATCGTTTGGTATCTATACTATTACTTAATAAAATTAGCTATTGTTTTTTGTTTGTTTGTTTTGGTTTTTTTCCTGAGAGCAAACATCTACATTTGCACTGTTTATGTTGCTCAGAAAGTTTAATATTATAAAACTATTATTAAAGAACTAATTCCCCTCCCTTTTCTTGGCAAATAACCAGAATATGTCTGCTTTGTTTTCTTCATATTCACTTGTATTATATTTCCAAAGGCTTTGTGGCAACCCCACCAACCTTCCAGCCAGTAAAAAGATACAGAGCTGTCACTATGAAGTAGTGTCAGGTTTGGTTATGTAGGAGTGGTTTTATAAGTATAAGTTCTAGACTGGAGTGTAGGAGTGTAACACCAGATATTGGTATCAGTGCATTCTTAAAATTCACCCATGTGGAAATGATATGAACAGACCCAAAGTGCAAGTGTTGAAAAACAAGACAGAAAAATGATTTCACAGGTGACTGACATACAAACTGTCTATTTTAAAAACTCCAGATTGTCTGTGACAGGTGTTGATATTTGCACAGCGAGAAGCTCGTTCGGGGGTGACCTTTCCTCTTAGGTGGATATGGGACTGATGTGGATCATAACACGAGTAATCACTGCGATTTGGGGGGGGGGGGTCCCCTTGACTTGTGATGAAAGAAGAAATAATAGAAATTCAGCCTCAAGAAACATTCAATCCACAGCTAAGAACTATATGGTAAGTCTGACAAGAAGAATATAGTTTCTTGCTGCCTGCAAAGGTGAACATTTAAATCAATAACACATGTACATCTCTTCTGCCTTGCTAGAGTCCAGGGAAAATCTATGTGAAACAGGAATTGAGAAGGTGAGGGGTACCAGGTTGGTCAATAAACTGGGCCCCTGCCCCAAGGCAACAAGCTGACTCCAGCTGTGAGACAAGACCGCAGGCCAGTGTTTAACTTTCATCCTGTCAGCCAATGGCTCTCCCACTGCTCTCCCACCACTTGCCACTCAGCGCGACATTCACCTCTACCGCACAGCATACTCCCGCCCCCTTGACGAAAAGGCAATCAGTGAGCTGAACCGGTCTGCACAGTAGCCTGAGGCGAGACAAAAAATCTGCAGTCAAGACTTTCCTATGTGAAATGGCACTGTGGGCAGGAAATTGCAGACTTAGTCAAAAGAAGTAATGCTCCTACTACTGAACCACACCTGAAAAACTGCTTGTTTGATTTACCATGAAAACACATGAATATCTACCAACAAATGTGCAAATTAATATCTGAACAATGCAACTTCAAGTGAGAGAATCTCATACACCTTATCATCCAAACGTTTAGACAGCTCAGGTTTAAATGTATGTAAAAACACATTTTTATAAATTGGATGGGTGTTTGAATTTTTCTCTTTTGTTTTTTTCTTCTTTTAATTTCCTGAACTGCGGAAATTGACACATTCCTGGTGCGTGGAGCATCAAAAATAGACTTGACGTGTAAATTAGCGGAGCGCCGCGACTTCTGGGACACTTCTGATACGCACAGCGGCGCAACTGATGGAAACCAAACCATTGATTAAAAGGCTGCAAATAACAGCGGAGGCCGCGGCACAGCCATAACGTGCTGCACACGCACCCGTTGTAAAGGAGGGGTGAACATACACAATAAAGCCATCCTGAAAGAAACTTAGAAGCTGTTACTATCACAAGAACTTGATGAAAAAATACAGTTAAAAACCCCTGCTGCTGCCCGAAGGAGGATGAGGTCTGAAAGTAATTACTTAACCATCCTTTCTTGGCCTGAAAGTGACAAAAGACAAATCTACAGTTGCAAATTAACCCCAGAATAATGAATGAGGAATGGAGCCCTTAGGTCTTAATTGAATATTTGCTGGACTCATTTTGTTGACAATGATGGATGTCTGCGAAAAAAGAAGGCCTCAGCAAACTCATAATTCATATTTCATCATCCCTACATCTGACTTGAGTTGTACAGATTTATTGATTGGTAAATGATGACTTTTCATTGTGCAGCAAATTGAATGAAGTTTGACAGGTTCTGGTGACATTTGATAAATTGTGACTTTCTGGACTTTAAAGAGATGAACACGAGTGCTTCATAGAACATTTATAGAACAATATGCCAACCTGAAGAAAAAAAATGTTTCAAGCCATACAGTAAGGTGCATGAATCGTGCCATTACGCCCAATACAATCCTTTCACATGTGGTCTGATTGTGCAGGTTAAAAACATAAAAAACGAAACTACGCAAGCAAAAACTTGATTGTAAATCTAAAAAGACAAGCTTCTCAAAAGTCAAGCAGCAGAAACCAGACTAAAGCGTCTTGATTTAAACTGTGAGCAAACAAAGTTGTTTAGCATAAAGCTCTGGCAGTGCATATCTGACATGCAGTGTAGTTGTAAAGAAGTGACAACTGTATAATTTCTCCTAAAGATCCAATCTTTGTGTTAAGTATTTTCAGTACTTACTGAAAGAGATTTGCTTACCCCATGCAGACTTGTCTATGGCTTAAAGAAGAACTTAAGTGTTGCATATCCGTCTATCCTACCAAGCACTTGCATAAATATTAAAATTTAAGGCTTCTATTAAAAAACATATTCTGTGTAAAAGCACAACATCAAGAGTTTGACCAGATATTTAAATCTGCTAACTGCATTATGGAACTGACACATTTTGTGACAATCTCAGTGACAAGGGATTGACTATGAAAATGACAATGTAAATTCAGTAAGCATTTGGGAGCATCTTTGTAGTGGATGCTATTTTTGTGGGCAAGCAACACTAAGCATATGATGACATAAGGGAAGTTGCTAGAGAATAAGTCAGATAAGACTAAAACAGTTCAGGGACATGACAGCCGTCCACAATCCAGTTCTGATTGCAGGACAGGCAGCAGCAGATTTCTTAACAATATGCATTTATGGATATAACCAGTGGTGTCCCCCTATGGTCTAGTTTAGGAGTGTCCAGCTTCTCGAGGGCCACTGTCCTGCAGGTTTTCAATGTTTCCCTGCTCCAATGCACCTGACTCAAATTGATGGGTCATTAGGCGCATTCCGACAGAGAAGTTCTAAGAATGCAGTTCTTAGAACTGCCCTAGTTCAATGAACGGCCCTTCCCCAGGGGAACTGTTTCATGTTGCATTCGCACATGAGTCGGGGGCCGTAGCGGGACCGATGTGACGCATGACTTATGCGCCACACAACAAAACAAAACCCCAAAATTTTGATATTCCGCTGCGAGCCTTCAAAAGCTCTCTGGATGTCCTAGGTGGCGTAGATGGCGGCCAAAAAAGATTTGACCTCCTCGTCGGTCCATTTGTCGCTGGCTTTGTCCATTGTTGTGTTGTTGTCTGTAGCTGAAACCACAGAGGCAACAGTGAATTTAAAAAATGCCGGGGTCACAAGAAGCGGAAGTAAATATGCTGAACTCCGATAAGGGGCGTAGCAACGGATGACCGAACACCTACGTCATGAGGGTTCCGATGGAACCACGAAAAGACCCTGCATCGGAGCAGGAGCTATAATGGTTATAGGAACGGAGGGTCTTTAGCCCTAGTTCCTATATGTCGGAACATGCAACAAAACGGCCTGGTTCCTAAAAAGGTTATAGGAACTGCAAAAGGTTCCTACAGTCGGAAAGGGGCTATTGTACAGAACTTAATTTGCTGTTGGATCCACTGAATTTGAGTCAGGTGTTCTGTAGCAGGGAAACAGTGAAAACCTGCAGGACTCCAGCCCCCGATGACGGACCTTTGGTACCCCTGGTCTAGTTGATATGATATAAAACAGTAAAGGTGATGCCTGACTTTTCACAACTTTTCCCCTAGTTGTAGAGACTGCAGATGTTTGAATAGATATAAAACATTTAATGGAACATTTGGCATTTAATCAGTGAGCAGAAAATTGTGTCATTATTATAAATACAAGAAGGAGAAACTCTAGAGCACTGCATTTTAAATCTCATGACTATAAGATGGCTTTGTTAACAGTAAGGTACTTTAACCTGAGGACCTGTGTGCAAACCAGTGTATGGATACCTAAACAGGAGTATAAAGCATTTTTAAACCCCTATTACTATAAAACAACACCCTGAAATTGAAAGTCAGTAGTGAAAACAAGGTTTTGGGTTTCCTGGAAATTCAGTATTCTTGAGAAAAGTTGAAATAAGAAATACAAATAAATAAATAAAAAATATCACTATTTCAGTTCTGTATCTGGAGCAGCAGTGTATGCCTTTTGGTTCATTCACTCCAGTCCTGCCATGAAACTCCTTGTTCAAACTATACAGTTCACCTTGAAGGCAGATGACTCCAAGTGACAGTGGAGATAAAAGACCACCTCATCAACACATCCAAGGGAGGTAATAATGATAGGCCATGAATAAATATTTTCCCAGGTGATTAAACTGGGAGGAGATGGTAAAAAGTGGCTGTGAGCACAGGCTGAGAGTGCTAGAGTGTGCATGCAGGAGATTGGATAGGAAACAGGGATAAGAATGCAGCTATTTGGGGCATATAATGTTCTGGGAAGCTCAGAAACAGCCCAGCCCCACCCTACCACCCCCAACCACCAGATGAAGGGAAAGAATGTCTCCCATGAGTTAAGAGGCAGCCAGAATCTCCCACTGTGTCACAAGGTTCAGGCAAGACAACATTCCCTGCTAAATAAATAGCAGCACACACCAAATAGAAGGGGTAGGGCAACAGAGCAGTTCAAAAGGGGAAAAACACTTACAATCTTGTTACTAAGGAGAGTTTCTAGTAAAAGAGCAATGGCTTGTGCTTAAAAAAAAAAAAATAATAAAAAACTGTGTTTGAAAAATGAGTTTAATCAATAGCTTCTTTGTGACGTTTAACTTAAATGAGTGGTATAGGTTCTGCTGGTCTATCTGCATGTCTGTGTGTGTTACTGAATGTACGTGTACACCTACATGCTGGCGAGACTATACAGACTATGTACTACTAAAAAAGTCGCCTCGGATTGATCAAGCAACCATGAACAGGGAGAGTTAATTGAGTTTCACATTATATCTTGCAGTCATACTAAATAGATGCTTTTTTTCATTGTGAATTGCAAACAAATGTGTTTCCAGTATGTTTTTACTGAGGAATTACAAATGAAAATATTTTGGAGCTGGCCCGAATGAAAACAAATGTTTACAGTAGCTCTGATAGCTTACCAGTGCTGGCAGAGTAAAATATGTAACTCAATTGATGTTTGGTAAGATTTAACTACTGATGATTTCCAAAAATTTCTATTAATTTATTTGATTTTGCAGTACAAAAAATGAAAACAAATAAAATTCTGGGTATGTTAGAGTGCCTATGTAAATATTAATGGTACAGTAATGCGAAAAGGTCCCTCTAGAAAGTGAAGATGTCCTAAGGAATATTTTATCTATGTTCCAAATCATTCTCTTACCGTCAAAAAGCTTAAAACCCCACAAACATTTTCTTATAAGAACTGAGGCAACAGTTTATTGCAAACAAACCCAGCCTGGATATGTTGGTATCTCAGACGGCTGTTGACTGCAGATCTGTCAGCAACCCCAATTACTCTCACTGAAACACTTGTTCTGCTCATTTAATAGCTTCCACACCAGATGGAGCTTGCAAGTAGCGATGGAAGCAGACATAACTTTTAAGTTCCTCAAAAGAAGAAGTAAGCATACTGCATAAAGATATACTAAAATATGCAAACCAAAACTATTTACATGAACTTGTTGAACAGTTAACAAATGAAAAAATGTCAAAGTTCATATGACCATCGCTGCAGGGACTGAAGTATGTGCACATGGACCAGCCAATGTCTGTCTCAAACATTGCTTACATTTGTACATAGCTGTAGTTATACTTAAAGCCACAAACATTATAAAGGACAGCTCCCACCCCGACTCTGGTCTGTTTACCCTGCTGCCCTCTGGAAGGCGCTAAAGGTGCCTCAAGACCAGAACAAACAGATTCAAAAAGAGCTTTTTCCCCTGGGCAATAACCATGTTGAACTCTAAAATGTGAATCTCCCCCTGTGCAATACACTAATAGACATTCATAGATATATTTTGTAGATATATTTATTCGTATTTAATTACTTTTCTAAATCCGTGCAATATCGAACTGCAATGTAAATACAC
>JBAMHW010000007.1:16758387-16772501 GCA_037177495.1 Rhadinocentrus ornatus | reverse complement strand
TACATATAGATATACATATATACGCCTTACGCCTTATGGCAGGTTCTAGATCAGAGACCAGCTCAGATTCCAACCAAATCAAAATGAGACTACACTACAGTGGAATATCTGTATAAAACAATGGGTGTTTCAAGATTATTATCATTTAATGCTTTACTGTATTTAACTTTTACCTTTAGAGTAGGGAATTGTTTTTATGTCTTATGCTTGCAGATTATAATGATAACCCCTTAGAGAAGGAACATGCTTACATACATTTGACAATTATTACATTTTAACACTTGGAAACAGTGAATGAAAGTTGCCATATTATACACCACAATTTTAATAATGATTTGATCAAATTAAAATTTTACGGATGTGAGAAAAATTGCTAAAATTTTATAATATTAAAAAGAAATTGTAGCAAAAGTGGATGAAAAGAAGCTGTGAGACAGTGTGAGCTATTCCGGTCCCTGTTAAATGTTACTGTGCAGAGTTGGAGATTCACACGAGAAATGGAAAACTATGTCCTGCGAACATGAACACAGACACATGAGGACAACCACATCATAGCTGTGAAAGGAGACATGCAGAAACTGCTCATAACTGAAGCTGAATGTGTTTTGTTCTGTTATGAGGCTTCATGTGTACATTAGTGTCCATGAAACTGCATATTTATAATAAGTCTTTTCTGTTCATATGAACAGCATGTGTAAACATCAAAAAGCAGCTAATAAATTGTATAATTAATGTGCATGTGTTTTGATATGCTAATTAGGCATGTGCTTGGTTTTCTTTACCATGAGTCGGTAACTGGAGCTGTTCTTTTTTTGCCTGAGTCCAGGAAACGATGTGATGTTTAAATATTGAACAGGTAATAATAATATCTGACAATGGTGTGACTTCATGTAAAACTGCAATGAGCATCGATGTGTGACCGCTGGAGACAATTCAACTAATTCTGATAATTCCAAATTGGTCAAGCCAATAAGTTAGTTGACCTTTACTTTAATTAGAAAAAGAAAGTGATCAGAATGAAATTTACGGTGAAAAGTTATTTTGCATACAGAAGTGTAGAGGGGCATATTCTTAAGGCAGGAAATGTTCACAATACATGTTCAGGCTTAAGTCTTCATTTCAATACAGCCGAGCTTTAATAAAGATTTGTAATATCTTCTCTTTATTTGCATCAGACAACAAAAATCCTATGTATTTTACTGTTTTTATATGATAAAATTAAAATCAAGGTGTATCAATGCTCTAAGGTTAATTTAATCGTATAGAGTATGTCTGGTGCTCTATCTTGCCCGTGGCTTCAGGAAGGTTAATAAGCTACTTTACCTCAGCTGTAACTGGACTAGAAGAGAGTTAGAAATAGAGGTAAATAGAGAAGCCGTGAGTGCGGAGGTAATTTCATGCAAATCCGCCCAGACAAAGTCATTTGTCAAGTTTTTAAAACCACCAGCTCCCCTACTGAACAATTTCCAACCGTGACTGGACCTATGCTCCTCTTACAGCAGCATGTTTCTACACGGGTTTGACATCAGTCAGCGCACATATAGCGATGAGTAACAGGGGTCAGGGGTCTGTGTAAAAAGCAGAAATGATGAAACACCTGCTGGAATACATTGTTCAGCTCCCTGCCCGCCTACTGTGGATTTAAATGTTAACCGAGTATGTGATACAACTGAATGTGCTTGATTTGGTGCAGTTTTTCAGGCTTTGGTTTGCTCATATACACTGTAAAAGCCCATGCTAAACTCCAATGATCCAACCCTGCCTCCATCCTGAAGTGTTACTGATGTAGTTCGCTTTTACTTGAGTGTGTAGGTGGAGCAAAACTGCAATAACAGTGCAACACCAACAAAAAAAAAAACAACAGCTTAGTGTGGTTCATCTGTGACTGAAGCTGCACAGCAGGTCCAGGCTCCAAAGAGTTCTTCACTACACATATTTTTTAATTCATTAAAATACTGTACCAAGAGAAAAAAAAAAAAAAAAACAATCAAACATACAAGCAAAGGTTTATCAATAATTCAATCGGACCATGACTGTATCTGTATGCCTTTTCTTTCTGATTTATAAATAAAAAAGAGGCTTCACGGACATGAACATGGACAAAAAAGTACAAGATGTGAAAAATAAAATAAAACACTTAAAAAATAACTAAACACTCTTGATATATAAGCACATTCTTTAATTAATTCCCCTTTTAACAACAGTAAAAATGGTAGAAAGTCAAAAAAAAAAGAAAAAAGTTTGTATCTTTCTTAAAGAAAGAGCAGATCCAAAGATGAACACTCAACCAATGAAACAGACAGATTTAAAATATGTATGCTGTGGACACTGTAGCGAGACAAAGACAAGAGAAAAAAGGTAGGAAGTTACTGACTTTAGATTCAAGGGGGATGACAGGGAACAGGAGCTGGTGAAATGCACAGAAAGGAAAGAAGACAAGAGGATGTGGAAGTAAGCACAAGGAAGAGACGATGAATAAAAGAAAAGGTAAAAGCAAAGGTTAACCGTATCAATATGTGTATCCTTAAGGGAAACAGAAAAGTGTGATGGACAGGTTATGTGCCTGATAGAGAGAGGTGGTGGGCAGTTTTTGGAAATCCAGACAGAACTCTTAAATCACTTTTCTCTCCCCCGCACAGTTTGACTGGATATTCAAGAGTGCAGTAACTGACTCATCTCTTTCTTCTTATTACTTTGGGTGTGTGTGTTTGTTTCGTCTAAATGATCATAGATGACTGATGATATCATCTGCAAAGTATTTATTTGAAATGGGTTCCCCGAACAGTTACCAATGCTGACTTTCAAGATGTTAATGTGAAAGACATCTGATGTTTCACGTTATTCAATTGCAAATTCCAGTTCAATTTCCGTGCTGCTTCATGTACAGAAGTCTTTTGTAATAAAAACCAGCATGTCTGTTATTGGTCATATCTTTTATTCGCTCCTCACAAACTGCTTTAACATCTGTGTGCACAATAATGTCACTGACATGGGACTGAGCTAAAAAATTAAAAAAAGATTGCAACTAAAATCTAATTGATCTGAAATGGTAATTACTTCTGAACCTACGCAAAAAGTTAATAAAAAAAAAACATTTTGTTCAGCTGCATTAAAACAAACTAAAACAAAGTTTGACTTTAATTTAATGTCTGCAAAGCAATCTTTACCCATTACAGAAGTTGTTAAGTCTTAGATTTCAGTGATCCCAAGTTTGGACAATTTCCCTGAAGTGTCACTGTTCTTTAGTGTTTAGATGTGTTGTGTTTTTATTATTTTGTTTGTTTCTTTTTTCCCGTTTTTCAGGTAACTGTGAAGCTCAATCTGTAATCAGGCAGCTCTGTCTACCTTACTTTCTGTCTCCCTCACCTCAACCTTTTCTGTCTGTGCAGTAATTTACCTCACTGTGGCATGAGAGATCATGATTGTTTATATTCATGGAGGCACCATCTTGAACACGGAGGACTCAGATTGTTTACCTATCCTCCGAGTGACATCACGGCCTCTATCTTCCCCCCAGTGTTGCTCTGTCTCTGCTCAGTTCCTTCCCCAACCAGATTAGCTGTGGGAGAGTCACCCCCTGGCCCATTTGTGGTCAAAAACCAATTCCACAAAAGAGGCACAAAGACAAATTAAACTTAATGCCATGTAACCAACTCAGCAGGCGACTGTGCAGTGTCAAGCACAGTGCTAGCCAGTTCTTGTGCACTTTGATCTGTGTGGAAAACACAGTTCAACATGGAGCCACATTTATAACACTTCTGGAGGTCAGAGTGAGGGAACAAGTGAAAAAATTTGATGTTATCAAATCACCTGATAGTACAACTAAGTAACATAAAATTATAATGTTTAAAGCAGTTGTACAACATGGTTAAAATGGATGTGTTATTTAAAAAAAAACTATGGATAACATCTACTTTTTGAGAAGAAATTGTAGTAAACAAATTATTTTGTGTTAGCATGTAGCTGTAATACATTTTCATACATGTACTATATTAGCTTTAACACATGTTGCCCATTCACAGCTAATCAAAGTGTGTATGAATACCAAAAGCAACTTTAAGTTTATTTGTTTTCATTTTTTTATTTATTCATTTAATTTAATTTATTTTTGTTAACTTTTGTCTTGGTGACCTGTATGTTGTTCTGTAGCATATCCAACATAGTGGATTTGTCCCAATACATTTGGTTTAGCTTTCATAGCTATCATGATAAAACACAAAGTTTTGAATGCAAAGGGATCTTCTCCCCACTGAACTCCAAATTTACAAAACTTTTAAATTTGAACCTTACAGCACTCAAAAATGTGCAATTCAGCCCATTAGGCTAGACACACAGTGAACAGTGAACCATTACACATCAAGTATTCCCTATAAAACTCTCCAAGCTCATACTATTTCTTTTGAGCTGGATTAGATATGCACCCCATATTCTGCAGTCTGGGATCATGGGGGTTAGTTAACGAAGCTCAGTCAGGGCTTTTCCATGTGAAAAGCTCCAGTGACGGTGCTGACATTGTCCTCTTTTTTAAGGCAGGTCCCATTGTTAATAAGCATCCCATCATTCAATTAGGCTGGGTTGTGCAAGCTGTGTGTTCTGTATTACATACCTGAAGACACTTACTCAAGTAAACAGAAAAAAAAACAGTTTTTACAGTAAATACCACTGTGGATGATATTACATTAACATTACACTGGTACAAATAAATCATTAGGGGTGGTGGGAAGGTATTATCTTACATGAACATTCATATCAGTAAATGTCATGTTACGATGATGGTGTTTAGCCTTACTACAAAAATAAATGCCATTTAGCTTTCAAAGACAGTTCTTTTTCTTAATTTAGGATGATGTCCAAAATCTTATACATTTAGTATTTGGTAGATGTTTTTGTACCAGACGTTAATATACAGTAACACATTGATCGAGCGAAGATGTGTGTTGTCTAGCAACAATTTTAGACAGAACAAATAAATCACAAACTGAAGAGAAAAGATTTTGCGACAATAACAAACTTACAAAAAAGAAAAAAAAATGTATGCAAAAGAGTGCTTAAATACACTAAAGACAAACTGAGAATAAACACATATTTATTTGTGGGGCCATTGGAGATTTAAAAAGATAAAAGAAGTATAGAGAGACTGACGTATCGCAGGGTTAGGTTGGCAGAGAGCAAAAGAGTGAGCATTAACAAAAGAAGTAAAATATTTAGATTCACAGGGGATATCTATTTTTGAAGAGCATTACACTGTACCTGAAAGCACATAAAAGTTAGCAGGGTGTAGACTTGGGAGGCTGTAAGCGGCAGGTATCAAAGACAGCTAATATTCAGAGGGCTAAAGTTAAAGTGCACTGTGATAGCCAGAATGGCTCTCATCTGAGAAGAGAAGATTAAAATCAGTGGGACATCACAGCGAGGCAATATGAAGTGGAAAAGAGAGGAAATTTCTCTCTCATTCACTCTCGCAAAGATGCACACACACACACACATAATATATCCTCCTACAATAAACCAATTACTTGCCTTTAATATTTTAGAGCCTAATTTCCATTTATATGTCATATATTAAAATGTGCGGGGACGAGCATAGAAAAGAACTGACCCTGAGATATTCACAGTAGGTTAACTGTCCACAAATGGGGAGAAATGAACATCTGGGTGTTTTTGTGTTTTATTGAGACAAATGTCTCCTGCCTGCACAAGCAATTAATGGCCTCCCTTTTAAAAAGTGGAAAATGGTACCATTTGAGGTTTTTCTTCTTTTTCAAAGTGGGATAATTGCCTCTCTGCTTTGTTTTAAGAAATAATGGACTTCAAATACAGAATGCATGGCTGAGTGAAAGAGATATGGAAAAAAAGGTAATCACTATTTTCAGCCAACTGTAGTGTGTGTCCTCTCAGGCACTGATGACAGTTTGCAATGAATAAAATGTGAGTTGTGATCTTGTTTGTAGGAGATAAAGGCTGTTAAAACAATGAGCCGGAGAATCAGAGTGGCTGTCATTTTTACAAGGCCAGTGGACACAAAAAAGCAAAGAAAGTAAAAATAAGACAAGAGAAAGGGGGTAAGTTCAAAAAAAGAATTTGGCCAGGACAAAAAGACAGACAGAAGAAGCAGCCTTGGCGGAGGCTCCCTCTTCTCAGTTAACACAATCAGCAATAAACAGCCTGACTCTTCTGGGAAAACATGGCAAACCATCAAGCCTGACTCCCCAACACACTAACATGTAGAATATCATAAGATTATTACTGTACACACACCATCAGTACAACAGAACATCCTAGAGTGGCCTGCACTGTTTTTAGTTGAGCTAAAAATCATTAGACGAAGGCCTTTATTACGGTCTAAAGAAGCAGAACTTCAATAAAAGCTTTTTAGAGGTTTTCTTTTATCAACCAGAACTATTGTCAGTGAATTAACACAGCTTAGAGGGATTAAATTATTGTGAGTAGCACTCATTGTTGCAACAGTGTTTCGAGAGCCAACACATAAGCCCACAAATTAGACACTGTCGGGTCTGGTCAGAAGTGGTTTTTGTTATTTATTAGATTTTTGGACTGAAAAGTTTCAGTGTCATGTGTGGTGGCTGACCAGACAAGAGCATGTTTGATCTGGTGCCCGGGTCAGCCTTGACGCTAACAGAGTTATTAAGGGAATTATTAGGGAGAGTCAGAGAGCCAGCTAAACCCCCCACTGATTCCATCATTACTGCTGTTGTAGCCGGGTCATTACCACCCTGCTGCTGAGGCTTTGTAGCAGGGATTGAGAATCTGTTAGTGTCCTCACCACACTGGCTCCACGGGGAAGACTGTGTGTGTGGGGTAGAGTTGTAGAGACAACAGTAAAGGAAAACAGGTGTCAGAGTGAAGAAAGCTACTGAAGGATTTGATCAAATCCCCTGAGATGAGGAAAAGGCTGACTTTGTAGCCATCACTACACACCAGGCTTTAGCCAGGTAACATTTCCAGAACTGACCTTTAGAGGAATACTGCAATTTGGGGGCAAGAGAGAGACAAACGATAGAACAATGAGATGCTGAAATTGAGGTTCCTAATTAAAGTTTTCTGCGTGTGTTAGTTTGGCCCTAACAACGAACACACCCAGATAATGCACTTAGAGGTCCAATAACTCCTGCATACGTACACTCAATGAGACTGAAGTTGACTCTCTGCACATGCACCAAACCTCCATATTATTGCAGTTTACAGCTAAATTCCCATTAAAGATACTTTCTTTCACATATTTTTTGCTTATTCTGTCCAACGGCTAAACACGTCAGAAATTGTGACTAAAAAGCATATCATGGCCCAACGTCACTTTCTGTTTACATTATTCAATTTCTCATTTTATGCATGATTAACGCTAAATTCAAACGTCACATTGTGTTTTAGGAAATTACAGGAAAGGAAGGAAATATTTATAGTGAATCACGGTAAAGCCCTAAAAATATTGCATTAGTTGTAGGCCACATCGCTCTCCCCTAATCACCACTTATATTGAAGGGTGGCTAAACGTTATTTCACTGTGATAAAAAAAAAAACCAGCACATTTAGGGTTTTCCATTGTTTTTTAAGTAACCTTCTTTCTTTTCATTGTTTCTCCTGAGAAACCCACACATCACCATCACAAAGTGGCATATGCCCTTTGTCCGTCAGCAATTGATGTGGGCAATGGAGGAAACATCTTGGAAGAGAAGGGGTGTGAAGTTTGCCAACACCAATCTTGTTTCAAATTGAACCGCAAAGTTCCAGCTGAATGAATTGGCTTTCAAATGCAGGAGGCCATGGCTACACGCATTCAATCCCAGAGTGAATCTGATTTGATCCCAAGAGCTGTACAAAGGCACAACCCACTGATTGATAAAGCAAACTGAGGGGAGATGAGAGGGGGAAAAAAGAGGGAAAAAAAGGAGATCCCAGTCAATGGAGAAGAGTATACAAAGAGAGAGGGAAGCCAATGCAGCACAGTGAAGGCAGAGAAGAGGGAAAAAGGCGAAAGGAAGAAAGCAAGAGGGGCAGGCTATTAGAATGAAGAAAAAAATAACTTGTGGCTGGTCCAGGTTGTTCTACAGGGTCCATTTAATGCCTCGTACACAAATTGTAAAGATGGGAGAAAAAATGGGGTGGTGACAGAGAGAAGATAGAGATGTCTGTCTGTGATAAGAGTTTATTCATCTCTGTGTTGGTGGTAACAGTTTTATGTTCACAAAGCACACAGTGACTGAGACATTATACTTGCGTTGACATCAGTGACTGAGGTGCACTTTATATGTAACACATTTTCAGCTCACTGAAAACAGTTTTGGTGTTCCTCTAGCAAAACCAGAATATGGTTGTCAGGTAATAAACAACTATTGTTTTTAGTCAGACGCTTCTTGACAAAAGGACCAGTGCAGGGGATAATATTTGGTCTTCTTTCCCCTCCGATTTACACTACAACAACTGAATTTCCCTAGGGGTTAAAAAAGTACAATTTATTTTAGCTTGATTCGATTTAAATGTAATACAATGTTATTTCAATTAAAAAGGCTGATATTACAGGAGGAAATAAGACTGTTATGTTTTTTGTTATTTAGCACAAAGGTGCTATTTTAATAGATAATGAAGCCCTATATCCTTTACCATAATGCTTTGTTAAGTTGTTATGAGGTGAAACACAATTTTTTTAACTAAAATACAGCAATAAATAAATTAATAAAAATGATTTTGTATGTATGTGTTTGCATCTATAAAAGTGTTATAAAATGTGTGTCCAGTTGTATACTAAAATGCTGAAACATTGTGTATGTGTGATTTAGACCATGTATTTTTTATAATGTACTGCATGTATTTATTCAGCTTTGTGAAATAATTTATAATCTACCACATTGTGAAATGTTTTCAACGATATATTAAATATTACTTTATATGTTTACATTTTGCATACACTGTGTGCTGGGGGAAAAAAAGAAGTGAGGGAACTACTCTTCGGTTTGACCTAAACTATTCCAGTTAATGGCGTTCTTTGTTAATATATATTACATTACATGCATATGTAAACATAATTTATTATTATTAATACCATGTACTCTTTGAGAAGAAAAATGTGTTAATAAAAACATTTTATGCTAGCATGTAGCGGGAACATATTTTTATACATGCAACACAAATGTTGCCTATTCACAGCTAATCTATGTGTGAATAACAAAAGCAACTTCAAGTTTTTTATTTGTTTTCATTTTTTTTAAATTTATTTAGTTTACTTTGTTTTGCTGACTTGTATGTTATTCTGGAACATATCCAATATAGTGGATATGTCCCAATACATGTGGTTTAGCCATCATGATAAAAACAAAGTTTTGAATGCAAAGAGATCCTCCTCCCAACCTATAAAAATAGCTTGGAACCTATGGCTTAAAAATTTAAACAAACAAAACAAAAAACCTTACATATTTGAAGTTTTTAATCAGATCATCCAAGAAATCAATGACAAAGAAGAAGAAGGGAAAAAAAAGAGCCACTCTTATAAGATTGAAGTAAAGCTTGAAATCCCTCTTGATTATCATTTCTTTTCTTGGTAAAACTCATTAAACAGCAAGACCCATAAAAGCAGCAGGGGAGATGACAGTCTTGCATTCTGGGTTGTTTTAGAGGCCTCAAAGCACAATAAGCAGCTGAAAATTGGAGTCTGTTAAAGTCATTTTAAAGAAGTGCTGTTTTTCAACAATGCAAGTAACAAGCAAGAATCTCATGGAAGGTGGAGATAACAGAACCCCTTTGGGTTTTTTTGGGGGGTTTTTTTTGCACCCTTTTTTGAGGGCAGCTCTGCAGGCAAGGCATTTACACCTGCTTGCCTCATCTTTCACAATACACAAAACCCCCAAAGTCTGCTTGACTTATTAATATCCACATCTTGTGCCAAAGACACAGGGGAAGGCAAAGGACAAAACCAATAGGTAAAATATATGTGTAATTTATATTTAAAAATAAAGAAATGAAGATAGTTCTCACTAGTGACTTGTTAATCAAATAAGCAGAAAGCATTTGTGTTGTGTTTTTACAGAGAGGGTACAAAAAATATTGGAAGTCTTGATTTCATCACCTAAACCCCCTAAATCATATTAAAGATTCAGTTAATCAGATGCACTTAAGCTGAAGAAACAATCTACACAAACACAATCGTAATTCAAACAGATATGGTGGACAAACTGTCAACTTTTCAACCACAACTACTGAATAAATGCAGGGATTACATTTAAATACACTGCATGAATCATGCAACACACAAAATAGGAAATGAGCGACTATCTCATTTTAGGAATATCCATTCCAGCACCTTTTCAGCAACACTATCTACATCAAAGCTTCTCTCACTGACTTTCAACTGCACAGACAGGGAGTGGGGGGTAGATATCAAACATTAAACAGCATTTTTCATTCATGAGAAAATCATGTTCTGTTTCAACAATAGCTGGAAAAGAGCTGATTCAGTGAAGCCACTGCGGGGGTAATTGATAGGGATCCAGCAAAGGTAACTCCTGGGGGAATGCTGGATCAGGAATTCCTCGCATGCCAACAGGAACATGGACTATCTATACAGCTTTCTTTTTAAAAATCCCAGCGGGTGAGAAACTGAATTCAATAAAGAATTTAAAAAGTTTGAAGCTGAATAACAGCCATGTGCTTGTTGAACTACTAATGTTAACTTGTATTTTCTCTCAAGACTCTACCCAGATAATGTAAATATCTGTAAATATATGCTTATTCTTGGTAAAGTAAACTCTGAAACTATATAAATTAAATATCTTTAATGAAAATTGTTGATCCTTTAAACACTTTATTTACTTCAAAAAAGCTACAGACCACATGTTAAAAAAAAAAGAAAAACATGCCTATCTCTGTCACTTCATTAAGCTTTGCAAAACCAGTTCTTTTCAACCCACATCCCTTTTCCACCTGTATTATTTTGGCAAATCACCTTGCTACTGCAGCCTAAGACCAAAAAAATCACTATTTATTTGACAGTACAAAAAACAAGATGAGTCTTGACCTGGAGGCTTTAAAACAGACAACTCAAAAAGAGAAAGAAAACGAAAAAAATAAATAAATACTGCTAGGCAGTCCAAATAGATGGTGGGTTTGTGGGAAAAGTTGGAGGATTCTGTGTAGTTATGTCCACACATGCTGACAGAGCTCCGATTTAACTGTTCTTTGTTTGACAGGGCTTTGACTCCCTCCCTCCCACTGCAGCTAGAATTAGAGGGGTGTGCTGCACACACATAACACACTGTCAAAGAAGTGGAAAACAATCAAATTGTCATGGGTGGATATCAAGTGCCTTCATATATACTCTTCAAAAAAAAAAAAAATTTCTTTGCCCCACTTGTGTTATTCATCAGCAACTTAGGTTGAATGGATGTGTATCCAAGACACAAACTGGACGCAACAAGGAAAACTCCCAGAGCTTCCTTCACCAACGTATTGTCTCTGCCCTGATGGTGGACTAGTGGACTGGAAAAAACAAGAAGCATTCCAAGCATGGCCATAGCTTAAACATACATGTGCAAGTTCAAGTTTGTGAACATGTAACAGCACAATAGAAAGAAAGAATAGAAATCGTGCAAAAAACAAATATGCAGCGACGTGGCATTTCCAGCTTTCTCGAAAAACACAAAGATACAGTGAGAGCACCAGAGACCCTAATTGGCACAGAGAGTTAAATTGAAAGCATGGTGTTGAAATGTGTTGGAAGAAAAGCTTGGTTTTAAGATAATTAACATTTCAGTGAGAAAAAAATTGTAGTCACAAGATGAAAGTGTCTTAGCAACTACTGCCTGAGAGGCTAAATGAAGCATGTGTGTGAAGATTAATTAAGAATTGGATGGAAAGAGACGACAACTCCTTACCTTTAGACTGTGAGGAGAAGCAGAGGGAGAGTTGAGCAAATAGGTCAGGATTCTCGAACTTCTCTTCTTTGACTTTGATCCAGAAGCAATTCTCTGCCATTTCCTGAGGCACTATCTGCAATGACACAAGGATTCCATTATCACCACAATCAGAAACCGTCATTTCATCAAACCGCCACTCAAAAGTTCTTCTAGCCAGAAGATGGGGTTTGTGAGTGTTTTTCTGTGTGTGGATGTACACATGACCTTGTGCGGCATCTTTAGTGTCTGAGCGGCAAATGGAACTGACAAAAAAAGACCACAAAGCAAAGGCAAAATGTGAGGTTTACCATTATGTGAATAAAAAGCCATGCTAAATAATTATGTGTCAACAAACTCAAAGTGAACTGAAACATTAGAGATCCATATCTTTGCAATTCTGTATACAGAAACATAGCTGGAACACAACAATATCAAAGAATCAACCAAACACCAACAAACTCAAACAACAGTATGCAACAGATATGAGTTTTATCTCCTGTTCTTTAATTCCCTCTATTCTGTACAAAGGAAATATGCTAAAATAGATGTTAAAACATGAAAAAATCAATTTACCATGTTGCAGTCATTAGTACCTGTATGACACTACACTTTAACATATATTCTAAGTGCAATGGTGAGAGTTTTTTTTTTTTTTTTTAGTCAAGGGTCTAGAGTAGCAATTCACCTTTTGCACTGCTGCCATCAACCTCCTCAAAACCACAGTAATTACATAAAGACAGTGACGTAAGTTACTGGGCAATCATTCTCAAGACCATATACCAATGGTGATGAGTGCAGAAGTGCTAGAGAGTCTCTGGGTACTTTCATGGAGGCTTAGGAAAATTCCAACATGAGCTTGTTTTCTGTGAAGTGTAGATAACAAAGTGAGTCAGTACTCTTATTTGCTCTCTTTCAGTACACTTTAAGTCATAGAGTGCACTCTGTCATGTCAAATGGTAAAACAAGAGCTGTAGAAAAATAATAAATAATTCAATAATCTCACAATTCAAACCTGAGATACTGTATGTTTCCATTTTACAACCATTGGTACTAACACTGTATGAGTGTGTCTGACTAAGAAAAACATCTCTACATTCTAAATAAGGTTAAAGGTGATCAATAAAGGCAGACCTTTTTTTTTTTCTATTACAAACAAGGAACCGAGCAGCTTTTATTCCCTAGTAAAATGGTTAAAATGAGTCACACAGTGTCTTGCAGAACATCCCCCCTCCCTTGCTGTTTTTTCCACTTTGTAGAGCCACCTATTGCAGCAACTGCAGCTGCAAGCCTCTTAGAGTACGTCTCTATGAGCTCTGCAGATCTATTCATTGGGATTTCTGCCACTTCTTCAAAGCAAAACTGCCCCAGCTTCATCAAGTTGGATGGATTCTGATTGGTGTAAAGTAATCTGTAAATTATGCCACAGATTTTAAGATGGACTAAGGTCTGGGATTAGGCCCCTTGGACCCATTTCAACTTTTCCCCTAAAAAATTCCAGTGTTCCTTCAGCAGTATGCTTAGGACATGGATGTCCACTTCCAGTCCTCAAGGGCCACTGTCCTGCAGGTTTTAGGTTTCTTCCTGCTACAAACTACCTGCAACAAGCCCTACAATGATTTACTAATTTCAATCAGATGTGCTGGAGCAGGAAAACTTCTAAAACCCACAGAATAGGGGCCCGTGAGGATTGGCAGTGGGCATCCCTGGCTAAGGATCATTGCCTGCTGGAAAGTGAGACTGTCCCAGTGTCAAATACATGAAAAACTGAAACAGATTTCCCTGCTTTGGCACCATCCAGTATTTATTCAATTCTGATTGGTTAACTAGGTCTTACCCATGAAAAAAACACATTACCACAGCATGATATCACCACCACCATGCCTCTATGTGGGATGGTGTTCTTGTGGCGATTAGAGGTGTTGAGGTTTTACTAGACATAGCATTTTCTTTGAAGTTCCAACAGAATTATACTGTATGTGATATTTATGTGTTTTTTTGCTTCTTTTTTTTTACTTTTAATTAGCATTGTAGCAAACAGAATCAGAATCAGAATACTTTATTATTCCCGGAGGAATGATGGTCTGCCTGCTGTGTTGGGCCGAACAAATTTGCTTTGCCAAGAGGAGCTTTATGGGTAGAATGAATGAATGAATGAATGAATGAATGAATGAATGAATGAATGAATGAATGAATGAATGAATGAATGAATGA
>JBAMHW010000007.1:16725142-16751388 GCA_037177495.1 Rhadinocentrus ornatus | reverse complement strand
TATACACACATATATACATACATGTATGTATATATATATATACAGTCAATCGTTGGGTAAACCTCTTACTATGGTCTATAGAACTAAATATTTAATGTGTATAATGGAAAAAGGGAGGGGAACTTTTTAGTTAGATGGCTTAAAGCATTTTATTTTATTTTTGAGAATCTTTGAAAACTGTCGTAAAGTGAAAAATAAAAAGCTAAAAGAATTTTTATCTTATACTCCACCCTTTGGGATTTAAAGTTAGAGACTTTAAAACATCCAAGAAAAGTCAGAGATTCTCAACAAATTTTCTCCTTGCTTTCTAAGGTCTTCTGTCCATCATTTAAGTAAACTGTCAAAATGAGGACACATGTATGGCAGCCTCGAATGACAGTATTTCTGCATTTACAATCAACTTGGCTCTACTTCACAACAACAAAGCTCACATAATGGGTGCTTCATTGTGAGTTCTGGTGCCGTTGTCAGTTGAGTCAAATTGTATAATCAGTCAGAGTAAATGGCAGCCTGGCTTTAAAAGACATAGAGTGGTCCATTACACCTCCAGCTCCTCTGGGGGCTTTGCTGGGTCAGCTACAAGACGGCCAGGTTGTTAAAACCTATTAATGGGATGGCGCAGAGTGTTCCAGCACACCACTGCAGTGCTACATTATTCATCACATCCACAGCCGATTCAGTGAATAGCTTTCCTTTTTTCTTCTTCTACCTTTGCCTTGAATGGTTGCGAGCAAAGGTTTGGGGAATAGTGAATGAGTTCCACTTTCTTGTGATTTTAATGTCCTTTGTTGATGTTTACAAGCAGAACTTCTACTGAACTCAATTGGGAGATAATCAAACAGACACATCAAACATGCTGTTTGTTACAATGCCAAAGTTCTAGTGAAAGGCTCTCGTTAAATGTGTTGGTTCACAAACATAGCACAGAGAAGTGACTCAGACATGCATGTGTTTTAATATCGACAGGATTTCAGTCTAGGAGATGAAAGGTTAGGGTTAGTGCTTGCTTCATTCATATTCAGCAAAACGGCTGTTATCTCAATGCTGCTTTGATGGACAAACTGAACGCGTGTCCTCACACCAATTTGAAGGTTCTGTAGTCTCACAGTTAATGACTTCTCTAAGGCTCCTGTCTAACATGGAGTAGGTTGCAGAGTGCAGTCTGCCAGCCTAGTCTTCCTGAAGATGCAGAATCACAGCTGTAACATTGTGGATTCCATTGCTTCTTTCTTTGTGAATGCCTGTCTAAAACTAGAGTTTTAATTAATGAACCTGCTTGTTTAAAACAATTTCTATTATCTGAATTAATTAAATATAAATGTAAGAAATTAAACACAGTTATATTCTACTAAAAACAGGTTTACATGATGCGGTTTTACATTCAAAATGAAGTTTATTCATGCATAACAATATCTCAACAGTATATTTTTATGTTTGTGGCAACTTTCATGCAAGTCTAATAATTGTATTCCTGTTGTACATGTGAGATTCTCCAGAACTGACTACTCTTAAAAAGAACATATAGACAAACACAAAGAAAAATGGTCTAACTTTCCTGAGCTCATCCGTTCTACACAAACTGTTAATGTGTAATAGTCATTAAGTTGTCAAAAGACACTAACCTGTCAGGGAAGAGTCAGGAAAGGGGGTGTGTGAAAAACACGTGGAAACACAGAAGAAAAAGCTCCAACATTGGAAAAAGTGCACACGGAAGCAAGATGCAAGAAAAGAGAGAGCAAAGGAGAAAAGGTCGAGCAGCTGGAAGGAGCTTTAGGTAAAAAGTTGTGCTGTAATTTGTAAAGAATCTGCCAGTGAGAAGCATTACAGCTCACATTCTACAGAACTATAAAACGGGAAAAAAACCTGACTTGGGCTAGAACAGCCAAGGATTTACCTTGATAACAGGCTTTATTGTAGACTAACAGTAAGACTGATTGCTAAAGAACTTCAGTAACAGGATGTGACAACTGTGAGATCTGCTTGCAGGTGCATCAGATGGAAAGTGAAAACATAAATGACTGTTTGAGAGAAAAAGCCATTTTGGTCGAGATCCAGCTATACCATCTTTCGCTGCTGGTTTACCGTATATTAAATTCCATAAGCAAACAGGAAAACTGCCCTTTTATCCCAAGGTAGTATTAAAGTGTTTAAAATTGGGTAAAGGGGGAAATAGCTGTCATTTTCTGTGCTCAAAATGGAGGGTTTTGCCAGGGAAGAAATGATGTAGAAGCCAGAAAAAGAAATGCAATCCATCTCTGTGATGATAGAATTTCATAGAAAAAGCTTCAACAGAGCAATTCGCTTATACAAAGAGCTACAACTTAGGAAGGAGATTGACCCTTTATTAAATCAAATGTTCTTGCATGGATGATAACTCTCACTTACAGCAGCTTCACAGTTGTTAGTGGAGTGGAAAGGTATCATTCTGACCAACTCAAACCTTTTTCCAAACTCATCATTACTCACAAATGCTATGATTTTTTTCAGACAAACTAATTATCAAGGGGAAAAAAAACCTTTAAGCTGATAAAAAGTGCCTTTGAATTTTAGCTTTTTAAGTAACTTATCTTTCTTAGTTTTGTTTTTTTTTTTACATATAATGTAAAGATCTCCTGAGGGCATAATTGTTTTAAAGAGTACTGGGATTTTATTTTGTGGATTTACCTGGGACTCCAGGGTCTGGATCTTTGTCTCCAACTCTTTGACTCTCTCTTCCTTCTTTTGAGACTCAGCCTGAGCCTCCTGTCGTGCACTGAACTCCTCATCAAACTGCAAGAGAAGAGACACAAGTACGTCTGTGTGCAGATAATAAACACCGTACACAGAAGTAAACACACACACACATACAGGTGGTGGCCATGGGGCACATCAAGACACCAAAACACACCTTCCTACACATCCTGGTCAATTTCCATTCATAGCCCTTGTGGCCCAAGAACCCTGTAATCCTTTGTCTTTGTTTCAGGGTTGGTTTTCATGTATGTTGATGGATCTAACCTTTGCAGAAACCAAGACATGTCGCAACAATAATTTCACCAACCCAGCAGGGTGCACAGTGGGATGATGGGACATGAGTCTTGAGAAAAAAACATTTCCAGGACCCCTGGTGTCATCAGCTTGTAGTACAGACTCTATCTTGGCTCTCTGGATTTCATACTTAAAATATTATGTTAGTGGTAGAGCTTGAATTTTATGTCTTTCATATTATTTAAAATGCTTCTTAAAGTCAAGATAGTAACAATATTAAATTTAATAAAAAATAAAAGAAAAATAAAGAATTAAAGAGACTGGTCATTTTTAAATGCAGAATTGCATCAAAGATGTCCGCCCATAACTTAACTCTCCCTGGTGCTGTGCACAAATAAGTATACATCAGAACATGAGCATTGATTCGTGTAATGCTGATACGGATCATGTAGCGTCACAGCCAGGTATTGATCAGGGCATGGAAAATCAATAGCTTGTCTGGGAGCTCTGGGCAAGAAAAAACTTTGTTGATGGGAGCTTGCCAACCAAAAGGGAGCTGTTGGGAGTGATTAATGTCTCACCTTTTTGGAGTACTCTGCAGCTTTCTGTTCACTCTCCTCAACTTTGGCTTTATCCACACACTGATCTGCAAGACAAGATGGCCACAGTCATATCGGATACTTCAAAGCTATCTAAGGCTGCAGTCTGCATCCTTAGCTCTTCGTGTCAGGTTTACAAGCAGAGCTGGACACCTAAACATAACACTGAGTGGGACTCAAACCTATATCTGGGACCCTTATTTGGTCTTTAAGGTTTTAAAAATGTTTTCAATCATGGATGCTATTCCTCACAAATGAACATGTTTTGATAAAAATGGCACTTCACTATTTCCCTCCCAACCGTTGGCTTTTCTATCTCTGTTGCTCAATCTCACTGAGAAAACTGAGGTTTTTGGAAAAATATTGTGTTATTTGACCACTTTCATAATATAAAATAATTTTATTAACAAGGCTTTACAGCAGTTTTTAATTAGATTACACGAGGTGAGCATGATGGCTGTGCACTGCTGAAATGTGTACCCTGCTGTTGTTGTTGCCTGCTGCTTCATTTACTATCAGATCATACATTGTGAATCATTATTATCTTATTTTTATTATTAGAAAAATAATAAATGACAACCTGATGTGAAGAGGAGTGGTGGGGAGATTAAATAAAAAGGTGAAAAGACACCTCTCAGAAGCCCAGCGTGGATTTTTTCTTTTCTTTTTCATAGCTGATTAAATTATAGTAAAAGTCAAAGAGAGAACTTCCAGCTGAAGTTTTTTTGTAAGTAAGTTTAGAAACTTTTAATGACCCTTTGTTGGAAAGTCACAAAACTGTTAGTGACACAACTGAGAGAGACAAAGTGGTGTTATTTAGTTTTATTCTGTAAAAAAAAAAATATATCCCCATTAGTGATGTAGCTCATGATGTCTTCTCTATGATTCCACAATAACAAGGGAAAACAACAGTTAAAAATGATTCTGCATTCACTGAATCATTTTACCAGAGCCGATGCTTCATTCATTCATTATTAGACGAGCTCATCTTAGTAGTAAGTGTGAGAGGATTTTTCTCTCTGTATTTCAGTTGTATACATCCTGCAGCACAATATTTATCAGAAGATGCAGAACCGGATAATTTCTGTATAAAAAGTTCTTCAGTATAAAAAACTGCAATATGACACATTAATAAGTAGCATATAAGTATGGTATATTTTAAAAGGTACCAATAATTTGAGTGAAGTCCACATCCAGTTTTTTACTGCCAAAGTCTGGGTCCATCCCATTGCGCTGCAGAACCACCTGAGACACACATTCTTCTATCACCTTGTAGTACTGAGGCCTAAAGGGGTCAGGAAACAAAGCAGTGCAATTAGGAAGGCAATAGAAATATATGAGTGACACAAACCCTACAAGACTAATTAACTACAAATGATTCTCTTATCCAAGCTAGAGGTCACAAAATGTCGTGTCAAAAAGGGGGCTGTTGGAGAAAATGGCTACACCATTAAATTTGATCACTTTCTTCACCCCATCACAAAATTAGCAGCTTAATGGCTATACAGAACCCAAGTATGTGATAGTCTGTCCATTTCAAGGTGACTGACAGTAGTCAAGGCTACGCTTGCCCTCTTGCATAATTTGTAATCATCTTTGCCAATTAGAGTGACCATAAAACCTGAAATGCAAATCAAATCATTGTAATGTGAGTAATTGAAAGCATGATAACCAGGAAAACATGTCAGCCAGTTAGAAGTGTGACTAAGCACTAGGCGTTGTCAAGCAGGGTGTGTGAGTCAGCCGGAGAGTTCTCTGCCGCCACACAGGTTGCTATGTGACCTTTTCTCTGTAACATTATCAACTTTAATTGCAAGTGACATTCAGCGAATACAAAGCCATCTTAAGCTTAGCTCCAAATTGAGAAATAATTATTTTCTAAGCGTGCCACTGACCAGAGATTGACGTGAAAATTTATAACCGAAACAATTCCTTTTTCATGTTCCCAAAAAGCTCCATTACTTGCAGTCTGCAACATAAAATTTAAACTGCAGTGTAAAAACAAAATGCCACCCCACCTAAAAACTTCACATAGGGGGAAAAATGTGAGTGTAAGAAACATTTTGCATTAACTTTATTTGTGAAAATACTGCGCATTATTGCAAATAATTAGACTAATTAGAGGAGTCATTCCATCCATGCATGGCTAAAAATGAAAATAGCAATGAGGTCTGGGCACATGCATTATAGTTTCACAATTAATTAAATTCATAAAATAAATAAAAATGGATGCACTCAATTTTATAAATCTGGTGAAAAGAATGCAAATGTGTGTTTCTCCTTTTGTGCATACAGACTGCTTTAGTCATGAAAGAATGCACAGTTTCATGCATCTGGCCTCTGGTCATTCTACACCAAAAGGATGAAAATGATTGCATTAGAAGATCCACAAGTCCCTTTTAGATAAATATGCTGCAGTTAATTATTTTTAGCTTCCCTAGACTGTCCAATTGATTTATATACAGAGATGCCTAAAAGCCTGAGGTTTTACGACAACTTTGATTCAGATAAGAAACTTAGTCTGATCAAAGCCCGGCTGTCTGTTGGCCCTACATGAAAGCATTAAGGGAGGGGGAGCATTACTGTTACTAAAATGTGATAAGTGATTATAGCAGGCAGAACTGTGAACAAAGTGTCTGTTGCCAGGTGGGTTAATTTAGTCTAAAAAGACTAGAAGTGCTCTTAAAAAGTCCAAATATGTCTGAGAAAAAAGTAAATTGAGTAATAATAAGCACTCTGCTACTGTCAAACATTATATTGGAAGAAGCTCATATTTAAGTTGTTTACTCTGTTACATTCTCATGATACTTTGTGGGTGGACAGACCAAATCATGCTATAAACAGAAATGTGAAAAAGCATAATTTTTTTTTGCCAAAATACATAAAAATACATCAGCATTTAGGTGTGCTGTTCTGAAAGCGTGAAATGTTATACATTAAGCTTAAGCTGGTTGATTCGCCCACTCGTGACTGGCACAAGCTGGTGAAAGCTCACTCGTCACCTCACATGGTTTAAGCACTGTGGCACTCGGCTTACAACTGTCACCAGTGCACACCACATTATTATCTCAATAAGCCACCCCATTTTCCCTTCGTCCTCCATCCTCCGCCACCACCAAGCAGATAGAGGCTGGGTGGAGATAAGTAGACACGGACAGAGTGACCCAGAACTGTCAGACCCCTCCATAGTGGGCAGGGCTGGGCTTCTGAAGCAAGCATATGTCCCCAGTATCATCCCCAACCTCTTCTTTTACTTTGGCACCTTCATTTCTTCTAGTGATAACTTGCAGTTCAGCACAGCCCTAGCCACTTGATCCAGCTCTGCTCCACATAACCAGTGTAATCCCTATATCACCAGGCTCCAAAAGAGCAGATCTGCTCTATATTTACTGGGTGGGTTTGATGTGTTCCCATTCATTAGACTTGCAAGGAGAGATTAATTATCCAAAATAAACCAAGCTCCAGAGGGGAGAAAAACAGCTAATGTATTGTTAGGAAGAATTACAGTTGACAGAGCAGTTACCCACTATACACTGTCATATGATTAGAATACTAATTAGAGTATTCAATGAATAATTGTTTAATATTATTTTTGGCAAAAGAAGCATGTACCATCAATTCTAATAAAAACAATCACAAAAACAACTTAATCTCTTACTATAGTTAAAATCCTGTGAGTTCCTTTGATGACAAATCAAGTTAAACAATCATAACACTAACAATGATAAAACTACCTTTAGATGATTTCCCCTACAACCATACACTGCTTCTGCACAATTATTAACCTTACACTTGTGTGAAAACAGTGAATCTTTACAGCGGTACTTCCCATTCACCCAGTTCTAACCACAAACTGAGAAGCTTCTAACTTTAAGGGAGAAGACTGAAAAAGACAGATAGTATCTATTGGAAATAGCTGCATGCGCTGCAGTACTGCATCTTCCATCATCCCAATTCCACAGCTGTGATGTATAGGGAATAAAATGCCTCAGTCATAATACATTTCTGCTGTTAATGTGTGTGTGTGAGTTTCTTCTTGCATTTGTTATGAAGGCTATGAGAAAAAAAACATCTTTAAAAAGACCATCATTTTTTTATGAGCACAGGTACTAATCCCTCCTTACTGCTGCCCTACAGAGCTGGACGAGGACACTGGAGCTGAGGTGGACATGGCAAAACTAGATAGTTAATGTGAATTCTATTTCTCACTTCCTCTGAATAGATGAAGAATACATAATTCATAACTCCACAGGAAAAGCAACTTGTCTTTGGTAAATTCATCTCTCATCCTCCCTTCATCTTCAAACTTTCGTTTTTAAGTCTTATTTCTGCAAAAAGGTCTGACACAGCATGGAAATAATCAGTGGCAATTCGTTCAGAAGAGTCATGACCTTACATCCCAGTCACTGATTTATCTACTTTTCTAACATAAAATATAAAGCAAACCTCACATTTTAAAATGCCTTAATTTTATTTCACAGCATTATGTCCCACTGTAACTGCACCCTAGCTAATAATCATTCATACAAAGCAAACTAATGGTGGCTATAAGCTATTTTTACAGCTGCTTTCTGCAGTGCACCACTACAATTTCCATTTGGCTTTCAATTTTGTCAGGATTTATCCTCACAAAACATTTCAACATGTCAAATACAGTTCACAATATATCAAACACACACAGACAAATTGTCCACTATGTAATGAGCAAGTAGGTGTGAGTTGTTATGTCTACTACAAAAAACATGAACAAAAGCTCAAAAATCTAGAAAAGCACACTGACAGTGAGCCTCACTAGGTCATCAGTCAACATGAGGACAGCCATATGTAAAAAGCCAGCAGACTTACCTGATGTAATAGTCATTCCTGATGAGCAATAGGTGCTGAAGAATTGACAGGAAGTACGGCTCTGAGACAGTGTCTTTCACCATATTGGACAGGAGATGGTACACCTCATTCATATCAGTGCAGGAGCTAGGTTAAGGAAAACAACTATTTATCAGTTAGATTTTCATTTTTGTCCATTCGGTTGAGATGAATTTTCTAAGATGGCACACAGTTTGACTTTTTAACTCAGTTCCTGTAAAATTCATTGTTTTGTTACAATTTTTTTCTAATGTACCAGTTTAACCAACCCTGAGTTTCTTTACTTAGATTTTCTGACAGGTATCATTAACCAAAAGCCAAGAGAGATTTAATTCCATTTAAAAAAATCTCTCTCTAGGGAGCCATGACCGTGTAAACAGCTAAGCTGAGAAGAGGGACTGGCAATGATGACTGCTCCCAAAGCTTCACCTGTCAACCCAGACCTTTCCAAGAAAAAAGGAAAACACTAGATGCTGGAATGTTTCAAGGCAAAAATGTTGAGGATGTGATTATTCCAGGACAGATGTATGACAGGGATTAAAGTAACAGTCAGAAGCACAAATTTGTGTTATTAAATTTGCAAAAGCTATTGATTATTTTTCTTAGGTTTGCTTTCCCCAAGAGGTAGTAATGATGGCTTTAACATTTGAAGCTGCTGCAGCATCTCGTAATCATTTGTCAGGAATTGCCTAAAAATATTAATAAAAACTTATTCAAAGAAGCTAAAAATACAATACAAGAATTGTCTAATGTACAATAAAGGTGAAAATGGACATGAACAATACACTGAAATACAATTCAAAATTCAATTATTATGCTAATGGATGATTAAGGTGAATAGCTATTGAGGAGATATCAAATTTGTGTTTGTCAAACATTTAATAGTGTTCTATAGGTACAGCTCTAAGAGGCAAAGAACTGAAGAAAATGAATGATTGGCAGTCTAATTTGTTTGCCTGAGGAAGATTAATTTCCATGTGGAGACTAATTGTGTCTGAAGAAACTGATAAGCTTCTTAGATGAACAGATGCAGACAAAGGTAGACTGAAGAGAAAGTGTTTTGGTAAGTTTGCCAAGATGAAAACCTGATTGCCACCATATCATGAATTGTGGGTGTACACACAGCAACGCCCTGACACCAAGTTACATTTGCAACATGGTGGCACATATGTTGAGATTCCCCTTTGTTCTGCATTTTGATGTAGAGAAAATATCAGGTGGATGCAGTAAAAGTTGTTTTAGAAACTTTAGGCAACTGAACGTACAAGATACATAACATTTAGGAAACTGCATTTAGGATTTAGGAAACATTTAAGGAACATAAAACCTGGTTCCAGTCAGGAACCGGTTCTAAATTTTCCAGAAAATTTCCGGAATTACGCGCCACTGGGCTTATCAATGCTCTCTATCGGTGCCGACAGGTGTTAGCCAGCTAAGTGACTACAGATAAATAGACATGCATGTCTGTTTGTTGTCAGAAGAGGCGATCTAGAGCGTGGCTACATTTCATGGACAAACATGACAATGGCACAAGTTCTAATGTCCAATAATGGTAACAATTGATAGAACAGAACTATATCCTTGCGCGTAGAAGTATGCAGCCTAATCACTACTCTGCTCCTGGTTTCTTACTTGAGTGGAGTAGAATACTCACTGGAGGTCTGCCTGATGTGCAGATGCTTTTAATTCAGTCCATTCGTCACATTAATAGAATAATGTCCTGCTTTCAGTGGATGCCAGAAAGTTCATCACTGATCAACTGTGAGTTTTCTTCCTTCTGGTGAAAATTTTCCAGCTATATCTGTCAGGAAGCTATTAGCAGCGTGTTAAATTGGCAGTTAGCTCACCTGTAGCCACAGGTGTGTATATGTGCTTCATGGAGACTTTGGCAGGCTGTAGTCGGGCACATTGTTAATTAGATTCATTCTGAGAGTAAAGTGGTGAAACACATTACTCTGGTGAAACATGGTGGTGCTTTTTGTGTGTACATCGGGCCATGCGCATTGCAAAGGGCAGAGGATAACATTTGCTTTATTCTATAAAGTCTAGAAATGGCTGCAGCACAAAGCTAGGAAAAAAAACTTTGACACAGGCAGCACGTGAGCCAAAGCTGTGCAGCAAGTCTGATCTGCTCTGACTGAGACTTTCTAAATAGTTGTTTTATCCTCATGGTGAATAGTGTACATTTTAATGATAATATAAATATTATTGCCTTTTGGTTTTTTGCACGTGCTGCTTCTCAAAAAAAAACTCTTAGCTGTGTGTTTCAGTGCTCTTCTTGATGATGTGGACGTTAATTCGTACAAGTTCCAGTATGATGTAAAATCCAGCATGGATCCATCTCTGCATGCCACCCTTTACAGAATACTTCCACATAATCTGATCCAGAATAATTAATTTTTTTTAAAAAAACACCACCTGTAGGTAGAAATGACCATATTTCCTCTGTTCATAATAAATTTTAACACTTGTTTTATTATTTATTGACCTTTTTTTAGGAAAAGCCTGGGACCAGCAAACATTTGTGATTTTATTTGACAAAGTTATTGAATATTCCTATGCAAATTTTACAAGAGTCAAAATGACCATCTTGGTCATTCTTGTGTTCATCACTACAAATTTAAACTGTCAAAAGTTCAATTAAGTCAAAAGTGACCATTTCTGTGAGGTGCAGTCAAAAAACCTTGAAATTCTAGTCACAATACAGCAGTCAGTGTTGATTTTATTGCATTCTTGGTTGATTCCATGTAAAAAATGATTAAGTGATGCATTATTTACCCTTTTCAGACCAGATCTGTAGTTTTGGCATGCAGCTCAGTTTTAAGATATTATTGATCCAAATCATTTTCTTTACACTGATTGTGTGGAGTTGACAAAGATTCTAAAGTTTTGTCTTTTTTGATATTAAATAGTTTATTTTTCACCGTGCTGTAGAATCTCTCTCAAATAAATTATGTCAGGAATTTATAAGGGAATCAATAAAGACCCGGATTGATAGCCAGGATTGATAGTGGAATTGATATCAATAAAATCTTATCAGTTCCCATCCCTACCTGTAATTAAACTCCCATTCAGCTTCAAAATGATAGGGAAACAAGATTGGGAATACAAGCTCCTCTAAAAGACCATTTCTCTCCTTGCATTACCATAGTATGAGGCCCAGGAGAATTCCCAATCCTGTGAGATTTAATTATAGCCTTACCACAGCTGCAATTGAGAGGACATGGGAGGGAGCTCACACTGGGAAAGTATCCAAGTAGCTTCATCTATCACTAAACTGCAGACATAAACCTAATGTAAAACACCACTTTGTTCAATGACACCCCACACCCCCCAATCGCAGCTCCTTTTCTCACTCTCTGCTTATAATGAATAAACATGAGTGGCAGTCAAGTGTGATGCGGGCCAGTCAGTGGTGGGGTCAATCAATCACCATTCCAAACTTCATTAATATTCATCAGTGACCTGGAGTCACCTCCTCAGCACCTGGACCTGGGGCTGGACCAAAAGGAGACGAGCCTCTTCAGGTTATTATTCATAAAACCGCAGGGAGAAACGAGACACATGAGCAATGCACACAGGTAACAGGAATGCCACATTTATATGTGTGTGTGTGTGTGTGTGCTCTGCAGTCAAAGGCACAAAGACTAACCTAGGCATTCCAATCAAGCCCATACTGCTTAGATCAATACCACATTGTCCTTGGAAACAAATGTTAGGCCTCCTCATTTGTGAACCTGCTCAAGCACATCATTAATCCAGGTGCAGCTTTTTTCCCTTTCGCTCTCCCTCTATCTTGTCTCGACACACACATACACAACCCCCTCCCTTCACTTACATGTGTCAACAGAAACTGTCACTCACACTGGCACTTTGTGCTCGTACAAGAACTGTGGGATTTGGTGGAAGAAAAGGGTTGCAGGAAGGAACATCTGCATAACAATGTCAGAGTCTGGTTTTTCTGCTCACAATGTCAGCCACTCATACTCTACATGGCCTTAGAGAAGATTTGTGAATTATTTAAAGGGTTTTTTTCTCTGTGATGTTGAAGAAGTTTCCAACTTGGGACTAAATTACCACTTTCCTTATTAACTTCCACACCGAATGTTAGGAGCTAAATGGATTTTCATGAAGAGCTGGCAGTCAACAGCTACCTTTCTTATCTGGAACAGGAAAACAAGAGGTGGCAATACTTTAAACGTTCCATAAAGCATGCAAAATGGAAAGAGCATGCCTGTTTGATATCTTCCTTTGAGTCTTATTAAAGTCCTCCATAACCCAAAAATAACAAAGGATAAAATCCGTTTGAAGAAGAGAAGAGAAGAGGAAGAGAAGAGCAAACAAAAAGATTGAGGAGGTTGGAGGTTAAGATGACAGGGTTATTTACCTAATATACCTGGCCAGAGATGGAGCTGGATATTGTGCTTTGGCTCCTCTAATCCTTCTCTAATGAACAAAGCCATGAAGGGGATTTATCTTATAAAGCTTGACCACATCCACAATATGCACTCATGCCTCACTGCTAGTACTGCAGAGGGGTATGTCACATGAGTGTATATTCACACATAGGACAAGCAAAAGGATATTCCATCTCTGCACGGACGTCATCAAGGCGATGGGAGAGTTCAATGGAGTCCTCATCCTTGTTCTCATTGAACACTCTCAGCTGGATGTCCAGTTCCTCCGTCTTTTTTAGCTCCTAGAATGAGTTAAAACTGCAGTGGTGAATAACTGATAATGTCTAAAAGTTTTAGAAAAGGTCATATTGCAATGTAGATCACAACAGTCACAGTAATATGTAGCTTGTTACGGTTTGCTGCTTTAACCTTTTAACTGTAAAATCTAGCCAAACTTTATGTAACTGTTCACAAAATCTGGTCTGAAAATCCTTCAGTAACACCTAATGCAGAAAGCTGGATGCTGAAAAATCCTGAACCCTCTCACTAAGTATTTCAGACAGTAGCAATTCTTGCACACCTGTACCCACCACAAGGGGCTACAGGGGTGCTCTTTACCACTCGTCTCTATGAATCACCTGTGGTGGAGTTTACAGACTGAGACAGGACCAAATGTAACCCAATTTCTGCAGGTATCAATCACTGCACACTGTTGTTTTGGGTGCACCATCTGTCTTCAGCAAGCAACACTGGTTCAAGGGGAGGTGCATAATGACACAAAAAAAAGAAAGGAGAAGAGGAGGAGAGCCAAATACATGTGTCAAGGACTATCAGAACAAAACATATTGTGCTTTCTTTTCCAGTGGAGTTTACTATTTCTTTGCCAAGAGCTACATGAGTTCTGAGCATAACTCATAATTAGATGAAGGAGTGTCACACTGAATGTCGGCAATAAAAGTGGTAAATGTGGGATTCATTGATGACTGTACATGAAGACACTTTCATATCAGGGGGCAGAATAGAAGATAATTAAAGTAATGACCGTAATAATCAACAGGAGCAGCTGGGATGACTTATTAAAAACTGGCTCTGTGACATGCTCACCCCACTTGCGACAAATGAGTTTGAATGATGAGCTGGAGTTCGCTTGCCTTCAGCTCATGTGAACATGTGTACAGTAAGGTTGCTGATAATGATGCCTGTGTGCAGAGGTGCAAACTCTGCATCACATTCTCCACAATCTTCTACTACTAATCCAAGTTAATTGCAGAAGGTCTCGCCTGTGTGAATTTGCATCACTACAACCTTCAGTTCTCAAAAATGTAAACAGTTAAATAAAAACTTTGACTGAACTGACTTAAAGTAACTGATTATACTGGCATACAAAGGAAATAATATAAAAAAAAGAGCACAATCTTTTGACAATCACATGAATAATCTAACAACCAGCACTCTCATAACTCACAGGAAGGATTTTCTTGAGGCCACATCTTAGAAACTCGTTGCGTAGATGTATCCGGAAGTCCAGGTCATCAGGGGAGGTGACCAAGGCATTGATCAACTGCATACAAGCAACCTGCAGGTACACATACCAAAAGACAGAAAAGAAGAAAAAAAGCAATTATTTATAAAAGATATTTATTCTAGAGCCTACTGGATCAATACAACACTAATTAAATACTAAATATAGTGTTTGTGTATGTGTGTTTTTTAACTAGTGTTTTTATGTAGCACTAAAATGTTTGTATTATCATCTCCAAAGTTACAAAAGATAAATTGAGGCAATAAAAAATTAAATAGAAAGTAATAGAAAATACATGTAACATGGTTGAAACATCTATTGAATAGATGTGCATTATAAATGGATATATATAGCCAGTAGAAATGATAATAAAAAAGTGTTTAGGTGCTGGGTGGATGGGAAGATAAGGGTGGGGTTAAGAAGAGATTGCAGATGAATTATAATGAGGTGTTTATGGGGTGCAAGCCCTGGATGAGACAGTTTTCCTCACACAGAGAATCAATAGCATTTCATATGATTTTTGCTTTGTATTTTTGTTAGTCATTTTAAAAGTCCAAGTTAGGTCAGTACATCTGACCAGCAGCACTACAACCCTCAGAAGAAGTCAGAAAACACATTGTGTTCATGTGACAAAGGTCTTGAGACTTCATCTGCCAACAAGACCTATTGTCAGACAAAGATAAAATAAAATTAGATGAAGACCAAAGACTGTTGCAAAACTAAAATCTTTTTTGTAGGAAGAATGAAAAATAAAAAAAGAAAAAGCGGAAAAAAAAGCTGATGAGAAACTTGTTTAAGAATATATTTTTCTTACAACTACCGAACATGTAGTATGATTAAACAATTGCTTCAGAAACCATCCACCTTTTCCTTTCGATTTACATTTTGCTATTCTAAACATCTATATAAAAAATGTTCTTTTTTTTTTATTTATTCAGATATTTTGAGTATAAAAATCTTGACCTTGGATGCCCTAACTTGTATTTTACAGTATATACCAATTATGCCAGGAACCAGAAATACGGCAGACTTCTCACTTATTAGAGAAAAATTTGAGGGCCCTCGAAATGAGATTTGTTCACTGACACCAGACATTTTATAGTATCCACCAGAGACCAGATACATAAAAGAAACTCCACAAAATCTTCACAGACCTTCTGTGAGTGAAGAAAGCCATGCAGCTCATGAAAAATTCCTTCTCTTCTCTTGCATACAGACAGATAGCAACATCAAGTGTCTCAAACACACCTCAGTCATGTATCGTGGAGTGTGAAGCATCTGGTTTGGGGGTTGGGGTGTTATCTGTGTTAGGTTTAGTGCGTTGCCGCAGGGGGGTTCCCAACAGTTGTAATTAAAAGTGCCACTGCTGGGACTTTTAAAGTTAAGATGCAGTTTCTTTCCTGCTCTGTAGTGAAGTCTACCCTGAACAACGGTGAAACACATTCTAATCACATTAAGTTTAGACCAGGATTTGGATTCAAAGTCTATTAATTTCCTTGAAACCAACGCATCAGCAAAGCATTTTAATTTAGTTCACAATTAGAAGAGCTTCATTTCATTAACAGCTAAATTTAAAGGAAAAACAACAGTAAAAAAACAAAAACAAATCTACTTTCTCTGCCACCGCCTGCCTCATCAGTTTTCTTCATGACTTCTCGGGCCCTGCAGCTAAACTAATTCCTTCAGTAATTCCCTGCTTTGGCTTCCACAAAAACATGTTTTAAGTGCTGTTGTTGTAGCTGTTATATAGTTTTATTTTTTTCCTGTTGCTAAAGAACACAAGTGAAAATGAGGAGAGGTATAGTGCTTTGTTGCCCTTTCACACAAAGTCCTCTGAGACTAGACTTGACAGCAACATAGAAAAAAGCAAGGGGAAGTATTTGTAGGATGTGAGAAAAAAAATAAGTAAAGTGAGAGGATGAGAAAATGTGAGGAAAAAGACAGGGGACAAAAAAATCATAGAACTCAACATCTTTTTTTTATAAATTTTTTTAGGTGTCTGCAAAAGAAATGGCGCGACTCAGCAGAGGTGCTCAATGGCCCAGGTGCTTTTGATTAGAGCAGTAGTAATGGAGCATGGAGTGTATTTTAATAGCATCATGATCAGACCCTGCCATGTGTTTGACGGGCTTTGATAAAGACAAGTCCATGAAGACAGCTGATGGTGATTTGGTGCCAAAAGTGACACAACTACAAATTGTAGTCCTGCTTGCACCAAATCATGATACAATATTGTTTATGTGAATGACATTGTGCCTGGTTCTGGTACCTGAACAGTGTGCTGCTGGATGATGAGATACTAACAGTTTTGGTCTGTATTTATATAGCGCTTTTATCCAAAGCGCTGTACATTATACATCACATTCACGCACTGATGGCGGAAGCTGCCATGCAAGACACCCACCACAACCCATCAGGAGCAATTAGGGGTTTGGTGTCTTGCCCAAGGACACCTAGACATGAACTTGACTTGGCTGAGGATCGAACCGGCCACCCTAGAGTTACAAGACGACCGCTCTACCTTGCTTAGCCACGCCACCGTTTTATTCATATCTTTCGGAGAGCATGTGCGTGTCTAATTACTCACCTGAAGCTGCTGGGCCTCGTGGTTCTCCAGTCCTTCCACGATTGGAGCAAACCTCTCTTTATTGTTTCTCTCTGCAGCGATTGTCATGGCAGCCAGAATCTTATCCAGGCTGCAAGAAAACATGGAACCAGGAGCAGGCAAACACAAAAGTCAACAAACCCTTTTATCACATCACTGACAGGACATTTACTCACAATTTTCAGCTCAAACATCATGTACCTTATCTTTCCCTTGTGTGTTGGTACGAACATTTACTCAGCCAGTCTTTGGTCACTCTTACAAATGCTACTGCTTGCCATCTCTTTGTTTGGAATCTGGTCCATTATTGCAGAGGTATCCAATTTTAACCTATTCTTTCTGTTACTAAAGTGAGGCTGGACAAAAACAGGCTTTTTGCTGCAAATGTGTCCTGTTGTCAAATTGAGTGTTTAGGTGCAAATTATTGTAGCTGGACTTGATTGAGAGGGTAAGCACATTAAAGTACTTAGAACAACTCAAGGCAGCTAAGCTTAACAGGCTATTTGAGAATTATAGCCTTTGATTATAAAATGAAAACAAATCAGAGATGCAAACAGAAACACGCAAAACAAGTTGGTAAGAAATGAATTAAAATATCTCTGTATTATAAATATAAAATATGTACATCCTGTCCTCATCAAATTTAGAAATTTCAGTTTAAATGTTTACAAACAAATTATTACACATGCGTCATATACTCGCTACAAGCTTTTTTTATTAATTTGCAGGAACACAACACTTTCATGCTTGTAAAATCAGGTAAGTCTGACCAAAAGAAGTGTATATGCAGAGCAAGCTCAACGCAGAGGTAAATAGAAGGAACATGCTCTGTGATAGACATTGCAAAGTCCCAGGCAAATATGGGGAACTGCACACTGAGTAGCTTTAAAGCCAGTTCAGACAACACTACAAAACAGGCAAGAGAGATCTGCTTAACTTGTCGTGTTCTCTTTTGAAGCTGTCAGCCAAAGTGGGTGCTGAACACGAGTCAGAGTCACAACATGGGTTGACAGAGAACTTTCTGAGCAAAAAAAAGTGACACCTCAGCTCCTTTGGCAGTCATTTCCACAAGATCCGGACATTTTAAGGTGAGACTATGATCATTGCAAAGATCTCAAGGTTTACTTTGATCTATTTGTGAATTCTCCGAGTGACAACAGTAAGAGACAAACAGAATTATACTAAACTTGGTATATGCTTAAAATAGTAGTGTGTGTGTGTGTGTGTGTGTTTTCTGCACAGTCTGTTTCTGAGAGTTATATGATCATACTTAATTGTAATGATATATCATAATTATATAATAATTATAATGACTGTATGTCTACCTGCAAAATGCATAATTACATTGGGTATCTAGATTAATTTCAAAGCATATTTAATCAACCTAATGTTATCAGTTGTCTGCATTTTGACCTTTTCTGTAGTGGATTCTGGTGGGACAAAGGGCCCAGCAGGAAAAGACACACACATAAAAACACAGACAGTTACACAGATAACCATAGGATTAGCTGTTCCTGAGAGAACAGCTAATGTTCTTAGCTGTTCTCTCAGAGAACATTATTGGTTTGAAAATGGGGTGATTGAGGCAACTTAGAAGAAAATGGCTCTGGGAAACACTCCTTACCCACAAATCTGCCAGTGGTCTGATCAACTCAAACCAAACTAGCGTGAGCTGACTGAGCTTGACATGACCCTCTCCCTCTAGTTTGGGTGCGCACACCTCTTCCTCGCTCCAGGCAAGGAGGGTGGTCTGGTAAGATACCTCACTCATGTTTCAGAAATATTAATTTCTTAACCTAAAGTTCTCTTTCAACATTTGTTTCGTATCTCAATGTGGGACAGACACTACCGTATTGCCAGACAGGCTTACCCCGAAAGCCCTTTCACACAGAAACGGTGCCCACGCCCAGCACTGCGTGAGACAGTGAGGGTGCAGTGATAACCAACCTGTAGAATCTAGCAAAAGTGTGCGGCAGTCGGCAGCCGCACAGATGTCTTCCACAGAAGTGCCACAAAAGAGAGCCCAGTACGTAGCCATCCAATGAGTGGAATGAGCACGCAAGCCTGCAGGGGGCTGTAACCCATTGCTGCTATAAGCCATTGCAATGACGCCCACAATCCAGTGAGACAATCTCTGCTTAGTGAGGGGCTTCCCTCTGTGGGGTGGAGCCCACTACACAAAACAACTCCTCTGATTTCCTGAACCCAGCTGTTCTGTCCATATAAATGCGTAACGCCCACAAAGGGCAGAGAGCATGAAGCCGCTCGTGCTTCTGCGACAAGAAAGGCGGCGGGTAGAAAGCCGACAGTTCGATGGGGCAGTATGACAGACTTTCGGCACAAATGCAGGGTTTGGCTTAAGCAGAACCTTAGGATTCCCCATCAGAAACAGCATACAGGCTGGGTTAACTGACAACACCTGGATGTCACCCACACACTTGGCTGAAACCAACTCAAGCAGCAACGCCGTCTTAAATGACAGTATTTTCAGCTCAGTTTGCTGCAGTGGCTCGAACAGTGGCCACGACAGCGCCGGCAAGTCCCATGGAGCGGTTAGGGTCCTGGAGACTGGGCGGAGACAACGTGCACCTTTCATAAACTGACAAACGAACGGGTGCTGGCCTACCGTTTTGTCCTCAAAACCTATATGGCACGCCAATATGGCAGCCAGATGCACTGTGCCTGTGGAAAAAGCCAAACCTTTATCCAACAGCTTCTGTAAAAATGTCAAAACAGTGAGAAAGGGGCTTTGAAAAGCCACCACACCTGCTGCCGCACACCAGTCCTCAAATCCACCAAGCCCCCAGAGCCATGCGCACTGGGTGAGGGTGGAAAATCTCCCCGCCCGCCTGTGACAGAAGATCTCTGCATGGGCTGAAAGATTTCTGCCAGCCAGTTTGTCCAGGACCACCGGGGTGCTATCAGGATGAGGGAGTGCCCCCTCCATCCGCTCTCAGCAATAACAGGTGAGAGCTGCTCCACACAATCAGTGTGTGTGTGTGTGTGTGTGTGTGCCAATATATGCAGATGACGCGAGCGCAGATTGCCTTGTCTGTTTATATACGCCACTACTGTGATGAATTCGGTCCTGACCAAAACATGTTGCCCTCTCAGAAGAGGCAAAAAATGTCTCAGCGCCTATGAGACCACCAGGAACTCCAGGCAAATTATGTGAACCGATTGCATCTGTGACCTCCATGAACTGTTCACTGCCCTGCCTTCGTGTGTGGCACCCCATCCTGACATGGAGGCATCCGTAGTAACAACCTTCCTTGTTCACACGGTCCCAACGGCAACGCCCACGGTCAGAAATCTAACAAGTAACTTGCCTGCGCTCCACATGACTGGAATCTACAGTAACCACTTGGTGCCAGTTTATTAATAGTTAACTATTTTTGTAATAAGAACAACTCCAAAGAGTTCTTTTGAATTCCCAGCCCTTGCAGCTAAAGCTATTGTAGATTTTAAATTTAATTCATGCTTCATCTTCCTACATTTTAAACATTATTGTCATGGTGTAGCCCATTCCTTTTAAAGAGCTATAAACCAGAATGGTGAGTGTCTAAATGCCTTTATAGAGCCGGTGGCAGGGCATGTACCATGTGCAGATATTTTGTAGGGGGTTTCCTATTGATATAATGAATTATTTTTGAAGGACCTATATGCGAAGCCATTTGAATATTTTATGGACCTAAATCAATTTTATTGGTGGGTTGATGTGCACATCCATGTTTTGTGTCTGGGTATTGCATTAAATGTGAAGTGAATGTTATTTAATGTTAGTTTGTCTTGTAGGAGGGGCTTCCAGTGTAAAGCTGAAGTGGAAGCTCCGGATGTGATATTCATTTTCAGCTAAGGGCCTAATGTTTGATATGGCATTGTCTTAGCTCCTAAAGCACAGTTTGTTATATGTTCAAGTATTTTTACCATTATTTTGCTGAATTATGCTCTTTGGCACAACTGCACTTGTCCCAGCCAAACCTCACAATCATATTACTAATTTGCAGGGTGGTACTACCCTGAGGTTTTTTCTTTGTTTTTTGGGGTACTTAATGTATTAATGCTACATTTTGTTGAGAAAATAGCAGCTTAGCAAAACTTTTTCATTTTATAATATTTGGAAAACAGAAACTCTGTTTCATCTATGTCATGTTTGAAGACTGCACCAACTTCTGCTAACGTATTCTTGTACTGTAATTAGTGGCGTGGCTGATCCAAACACTTTTTCCCACAGGTATTTAATGTCACAGTAGGAAAAGTAAAATTGTAATTAAAAATAACGATGAAGGCTAAATTCAGTGAACTCATTTTGTCAGTGCCAGCGTCAAGGCCAGAAGCCTGTCAATAAATAGAAAATGCTTTCTCAGCAAAAACAGCAGATGTCAAAAATCTGTTTGAACTGCAGAAGAACTACACCAAATAAGCAGATAGGCTTCTTTGGATGGTCAGAGATATAAGACACACTGCTGAACTCAGCTTCTCCTACAGAATATGTGGGTTTGTTTATTTCCTCTACTGCATACAGACTTGACTTTGAAGTGCTATTGTTATTCTAGTCTAGTCCTGTGGGAAACAATAAAAAACACTCCTTTAACTCCAATTTATAAGCTGTCAGCCAGGCTCTGTCCGTCGCCAACTATACCGACTAGTTCAACACATTAAACAGACTAAGCTGCCTTGTACCGTGTGGTTTCTACAGTCTGTGGTCAGCTGTAGATGCAGTATTTGCTTACAGTGGAGAAACATGCAGCATGTGCATGAGGTGCAGTCGCTATAAGAGTATGTGCCCCCCAGTGCAGAAACATTCATGCTACAGTGTCACTCTTTCTGCTTCTGAAACATTAGATTCAATAAGCATATCGGAGGTGAAATAATGACGCTTTGCTTCTGCATCAGCTTGGACTTACTAAGAAATATAAAGGAACATGTTCTTCCTCAGCTGTGAATACTAATGGAAATACATAACAATGGTTAGTGTTCGAACACCTAAGTATAAGGCACTTTTTCTTACAGATTACATCAGATTTGACTGACACACATACATAGGTGTTTGTATGATATCGGATCAGCTGTGATTTTCCCCTATAAGCAAACTCCAGAACACGTACAGTCAGTTCCTAAACTTTTGGGATGGCCAATTAAAACCGATTGTCCATTATTTGTGACGTCATCAACGCATCATCAATAATAATTCAAATTTTTGATCCCATCGATGAAATTTATTCGGCGTCCTTTTTATTTGAAATGTGCAAAAAGGCAAAAAAAAAAACAAAAAACAACGCTGCTGATCTGAAGCACGGACCCTTCAACTAAGACAGTTATCTTGTGTCAAACTCTATGGGGATGGTGAGGTGGCTTTTAATAAAATATCTCCATATGTCTGATGTCTGAGAGTATGACGTAAATTCAGCAAAACTAAGTTAAACTTACATGTTCTCCTCGCCAATAATGCAGATAGCTGAGAGAATTTTGACAATCTCTGTCATCATGTTGGTCTGTTTAGGGTCGATAGCTCGTGTCAGCAGCAACAAGCTCCGCTCATCTCCCAAGATCCTTTGCAGTCCATACTGTGAGTGAAGGGAGAGATGACGTAGAACAGAGAAAAGGTCCATTGGGTATAAATTAATGAGAGCATTAGCATTTATAGAGAATTTTTACTCCATGTAGGAAAAGGAATTACATAAAAAAACTCTATTGGACATAAGTTAAAGTTAGCCTTAATCTTCTTTTAAGGAGGGACAAAGAGGCCATGGGAAAAAAATGGAGACGATGATGAATTAATTCAATTCAGGACAGGACTACAGGGACAAATACTTATAGTCTCCTGTACCTTTTAGTCTCCCCACAATTGAAGTACTGGGTTGAGATGACCACGTGTGGGGATTAAATCTACGAGCGGAAATATCAATGGCTCATCTATCCTTGAAATGTGTGCCACTTTTGAGAAATGAGCCAGACCTTCCCAAAAAAGGATAATTAAAAGATCTGAGACTGTAGGCTTAAAATGGTAAAATTAGCTTCACTTTCCTTATTCATTATCCCAGGCTTCCCAGCAGCTGAATTCAAATCAGGTGTGGAATCCATACCACCTGAGCTAATATAACCCATTTATCCTATAATATTTAATCAAAGCATACTAAGTCTGGCCCTTTTTTGCCCTTGCCATTTTTATGTATTTATTTGTGTGTTAAATTTAACCCAATTAAGCTTTCAAAGCAGTAACTAATTCTGAATGATCTCAGTTTCATACTTTAAAGTTAAGGATCTGAGCAATTTCTCTTCATGCAAGTAAACTGACATCAAAAGAAATCCAAGGCACCATTTAGTCGGATCCACTCTTCAATATTGATTAATACAAACCTTGTTGTTCATGAAAGCCTTCAAGCACTGGATTAGTTTGTGCTGGTTCCGTTTATCAATATTTTCTTGCCTGGGAAAAAAAAAGCATAAAAAAGGGGAGAATTTGGATGCATTGTAATAACAAAAGGACCAGGAGTTACAAAATAACACAGAAATGGGACGTAAGAAGCGTCAACTTACTGTTTCTTTTCCAGCAGCTTCTCCAGAGCATCAAGAAGGAGGCCGAGACCCTCATGACCAAAGTTATTAACCCAACTAGAAAAAGACAAATAAAACAGAAAATAGTTATTTCCAGTCTATACTATTATACTGCTGAGTCACTGTAAGTCGTGAGGATTCAAAGGTTCACAAGGGAGTCAAGTCACTCAGACGAACATCAGAAGTTCAACGCTAAACCCGACACGGTTTAGTGGACTTTTTTTTTTTAATAAAACTTTTAACAGAGAGCACTGCAACTCAACCACCCTGCCCTCTCCTTGATACCGAACAAAGTCTGAATCAGTTTGACTTTAAACTGCAACTATTTACACATAAATGAACACCCATCCATCTTAACCAGCATTGTCATCACTAAGCAGTTAGCATCCAGCTCACCCCCCTGCTACGTTACTGTGCCAAAAGATTAGGCAATGCAAGTAAGATAACGCTGTAATCGATAATGGATTGTGAGAGATAATTGGCTATAAACCATAGCATATCAGGAGACGGCAAATGATCCAGTGCAGATGAGCCTGTTTGTCTAAGCTGGGAGAGACACGGGAGTTGGGGAGTGGGAAGGACAGAGTGGTCACAGCCAGATTATGTTATTAGCATTACTTGTTTTCAGGCCCCTAACTGTCAATGACGCAGAATGCATGAAGCAATTTTCCAGCATTAACGGGGCATAAGTCAATTATTTATCCCGCCTTTTTGACAATGATTTGAAATAATAATGGTTTGAGTACGAAAGCCATTTGTATTGATTCAGTGAGTCGGAATAGACCCTCAATTAGGGATGAGATGCATTTGCCTGAGGAAGCAAGCAAAGTTGAGGTATTTCTTTAATCTGTGACTAAATTAGAACTCACCAACAACTCCCTTCTTGCTATTACTCAAATTTCCCCCGTAGACAAGCAGAGCCAATTTATAAGTTGTTAGTTTAGATTGTGGTATATAATGATGATCTGTTTGCTTAATAAAAACAAAACACCATAATATTCACAAATATCTTTATAAATAGGGCTTCACCAAGACTCTTCCAATTCGATTGTTTCTTTTGACATGGGCAGGGAAAAGAAGAAAGAATAAACTGTACCAGTTTACTGTAGAAATAATAATGCAGCTGGATTTCTGTGATAAAAAAAGTGGGACAACAAAGAAGAAAAGAGGTCAGCATGGCTGAGGGAGCACAATTCAGTCCAGTCATTTTTACGCTCCTTAGTAATGCTGGAAATGTCACTCTTTTATAAATATTTGTGAAAAGAAATCGCTTATTACACAGTATATCTCTACTAAAGGCTACAGATTAAAAGTCATCACAGAACACTAAAATAGTATATGCTGACAATGCAAAAAGTTTCAGTAATATTCTAATAATTTAATTTAATTTGTTTTTCAGAAAAATACAGAAAAGGTTTATTTTGACTGTAGTTAGGGTGTATAACACCCCCGGTACTTAGTCCATGGTGTAATTCTCAGCTTTAAGTTTGTATTCTGTGTATTGCTGTTAGACTGTTAAACAGAAAAGACATGTTAAAAAAAAGAAAAGAAGTAGAGGGACAGGGATTTTTTTTATGCAGTATGCTTTTCTTATAAAATGTAATTCTTGCTTCAGGTTGCAACACAACGCAGCGCTCCTCAAGATTTTTAATGCACTAAATGTTTCTACATCTGAGAGTGCTTACCATTTTTTTGTCCTCTCCTATACGCCTTTAGGTCTTCTGCAGTTTGTCCTCTCAGTTTCCTAAAACTTACACCAAACACACTGCTTCAATAGCATTTGTAGCCTCTTGTATACAGATTCACCAACCTCCTCCAGAATATTTTTAAATTGTCTAAGATACAACTTCTGTAGTTTGCTTCATTGCACATTGTCTTATGGACATTCCTGCTGCGGCTCAACTACATTTGCACATGCCTTTTTATTTTTTTTAATTTATTGTACTTTGAATTGTTTTTTTTTTTACCATTCTGTGTATTTCATTTAGTTTTTTAACCATTGTGTGTTGTGTCTATCTAAAATATTTTTTACAGTGCATATTTAACTTTAAGGTGAGAGTTACCGCAAGAAATTTTCTCATGTGAATGCATAATGACAATACAGACTTCTTAAGTCCTGACTTGTCCCGAGTGTATGAATCCTCTCATTCAGCTCATTTTAAAAACTGCCTCCTTAGACAGCATCCTGTTACAAATACTAATAAAAAACAATACTCTGCCTCATTAAAGTATTATGTAGTCCAAAAAAATTAGCCACATTAATAAGGTTGAGGAGCGATATAAGTGGGTTTTTCAATCACACAGCCTTCGGGTTTTTTTTAGAAAGAAAACATACTGTAGATGTGATCAAATATCATGTTTGGTCATATATGAGGTCTTTGAACACATTCAAATAAGATGAAATTAAATTATTTCATTATCAGTCTTTTCTTCTAATGAGGGCATTTATCCAAGGATTTCATTAACTTGCAGAGAACTTGTTCATATAATATTAATGGCTTTAATCCTCTAGTTAAGTGCCACCACATTGCGTTACTTTGTGCAATCATGTATAATCCGCAGGCAAAATTGAAAAATTATGGTCACAGATAAAAAAAATTTTAATGCAGTATATATATTGTGTTATTTCTGAAGGATTCTTGTAAATGTTTAAAAAAAAAAGTTTATCTTACAAACAAGCGACATGAGCCAACATGGCTTTTGACTTAAAATAAAAAAGTGTTGTTGTACCTTGA
>JBAMHW010000007.1:16710116-16724940 GCA_037177495.1 Rhadinocentrus ornatus | reverse complement strand
TATATATGTATATTACTGACTTAATCTCGGATGCACTGCCATGACAAATTATGAATCCAACCACACCAGCATGTGAATCATAACGGATTGTACTTTCACTAGATTATAAATAATATTGAGTCTGCCAATAAATATAAAACTGTGACAATCATCACCATAAACATCCACACTGTGACAACATAACTGTATGCCTTTCACTTAACTAAGTAAAAAAATGAATGATATAAATAATTTGCAAATAGTTAACATATCATATAAAAGTCTCAGGTAGAACAAAGTAGGGTTGTGGCGATACAGAAATTCGATACTTGATGCTATTTTTATACCATAGAGGTGAAAAAAACTACAGAACATCACAAAAAAAAACACAATCCAAACATTACACCAAAGTATATTATCAAATATAAGAAAAGACATTAACAATGTAAAAAAAAATTGCATTATTTTAAAGCTCTATTAGTTTGGTAGTTTAGTTAGTTTAGTTTTAGTCTCAATCGGTGTTTTCAGACTGCTCACTGTGCTACAAACATACAACACTAAAGAAAAATTTAATCAAGTAAAAAAAAAAAAAAAATCATTTAACAAGATTAACATTTTTAATGTTTTTGTCTACATTAAAAGGGATCAATGTCTGCCTGTAAGTAAGGCTGTGATCAGTCAGTAGCAGGTTCGCGCAATTCATTTTCAGGCTGGTTATGGACCAAAAGAATGCATCTGCTCTTGCCTGCAGCAGCATTCACGACTCATTGAGAAGAATAAACAACAAGTGTTTTCACGTCAGTCTCAAAATTTCCGATAACACTAGAAGACGTCACTATGTGTTGCTAGTCGCCTTTTTATTAAAAAAAAGTGTTGCTAGATAACTAGATACTAAGTAATACTACAAGGGATATTCTTCAGTGTGCGATTTTTTTTTTTTTAAAGGGAATACAAGGGCTAACAGTGAATAATGCACAGTACAAAGTTAAAGAGCAAAATATTCTGAATTATGAAAAACTATATAAAGTGTGTTAAGAGTTGTACAAATATGAGCAAAGAAAATGTTAGAAAGTAACTTGAGGAAAAAAGTGAATATCCAACTGTCTCGCCTTCTATTTGGCTGATTGCTCAGCTTGTGTTTAGATGGTTTTGTGAGCACGGATTCAGTCTATAAACCAGTTTTATTACTTTATCGGAGATAGGTGAGGAATTTACTAAAAGCTTCTGTCCAAGTACAATATGTCTCATATTGTATTACAGACCAAGCTATGCAACTGTCCCTCTGTGGGTTTACTGACCTATTGAAAGCTAAAGAATTCCAATTGAGGTCTGTTGTACTGATGAAACAAATGGAGCTGAACAGTGTAGCTTGAAACCAAGCACCACTGGTCTCTGCTTAGTGATTCACCATGCCAAATGTGGGGCTACATTATACTATGATCAATTTAATAGAGTGCTGAAATAGCTAAAATACATAGGGCATATCACATGAATGAAAAATAACTATTTATAAATATACCTTTGATTAAAATAAACTAAGATAGACCAGTAACAACTTCAATATCACATTTTTATAGTACTGTTATGTTTGACTCATAAAAATACACACAGTTTATGCAGTTACTTCAAAAAGTAAGTAAACCCCATAGTTTCAACATTTGTTTGTTTGAAATCATACCAACTATTCATGGTGACAGATAAAATGTATATTTTGTGGCCATTTTTTTTTCTCACAAAAAGTAAATATATTTAGATTTACCACACCATAAAATTCAGAAAATTAGAACACAGAGTCTCAGATTTTGTCTCCTCCTTCTGACAACATGTGTTTTCCAAAGCTCTGACATACAAGCTCTGATGTCCTCATTGCTTTTAAACTGCGTTTTGTCATACTGCCAAGATCTCAAGAGCTCTCTGAGGACCTTAAAAATTAAGCTTGAGAATGATGTTTATGACTATGGCAGGGAATTAACAAAGATTTAGAAAGTATTTCAAATAAATCCTTCAACTCGATTGAAAATCAATTACAATTGTCAGATTTAATTATGCAATAGCCAATTTAAACCAGGATTGGCCACCACAGAAAGAGGAAATTGTCTGGTACATACAAGAGTCTCAAGTCTACAAGAAATCCCAAAATGTGACAGGATTTGCACACATTTAACCTGATGGTGAAGTAGGGCGGGAAAACAAAACTAGCATTAGAAAATAAAAAAAGTAAAACTAGTTAGCAATAAAAAAACACATGCAAATTTCTGCCCTTTAGTAACAGTAACTGGACTGATACCAGAGATGGTGCAAACCAAAATCTTCTTTGCTATAGAGGAGTCACTTCATTACTTTTGGAAAAAGCTTCAGGTTAAATGTTGCTAACAGCAAACAAGATAAAGTTGTATATAAACTAAAATAACGCAATAACTTTAGTAAATAATTTATGTAATTAAATGTGTTAATATTTAATTGCCCCACACAATTGTCATTTCTCTGTTATGATGGCGGGGCATGAAGAAGCCAGACGGAAAAGATGAGCCACACCTGCACTTTTCCCAAATTCTTTTTGAAACTTGTCCTGCGTTTTGCAACAACGTGGCTACTCTAGTGGCTCTCTGGTTATCTCCATGTTTGAGCAGCTCAGCTGCTTCCTCCCTGTCCTCCTCCTCCTCTCATGTTGTTTTGTGAATTATGAAGGCTGACGGTGATCAGCTGATCGGCTTATATCTCTAGTTGCATTTGTTCATGGTTCACTTCGTCACATATTTACCCAAAAGTATTATTTTTGGCAAGACCCTTTTCTAACACATAATTGGCTGGTGGTAGACAGGGTTTATACTTTAGCTATGCAGGGGCTCGTCTATAAATGTTTTGATGGGGGGCCAGGCAGGAGCACTGACCAGGAAAAGGGGGGCACAAATGAGACCTTTTTTTAAGGTCTTGATTTTTTCTTTAAATATTGAACTGATTATTACAACTAATGTCTAATGTAAAAAAGTGAAGAAAAACTGGTAAAACAAACAGCCAATGATATAATTTATCAACAGTTGTTTACTTTGGGTGATGCTGCAGTAGGACTTTAATCTCAATTTGTTTATTCAGATCATCAGTTTTATCAGAGTTTCTTCATCTTCATCATTTGTTTTTATGACAGAAATTATCACCGTGGAGATGGTCGACGAGATGATGATATATGAATTCGGAATTGAACAACATAGAAGTACATTACATGCTGCATTTACAGACCACTGGACATCTGACGTTTACCCAAGAGAAAGTCAGTTAACACTAACAAGCATTGTCTCTTTCTGTTGATAATACAGTAAAAACGGGCACATCGCAGACATGGTGATTAATCATAAATAATTTAAAAGCTGTGACTAATTATGATCAATTTGAAAGCTGTAATTAATCAGATTAAAAATTTAAATCATTATAATACATTTAAACATTATTGACTTTCATCTTAAAGACGCTATAAAATTTGTAAAACAAGAAATCTGTTCTTAGTTCCAGAGTTTTTGTGAAGAAAAAAAATCTAATGTTTTTTAAGAGCCTCAGATGTGCTTTGAGCTTTTGTCTTATTTCAGCATCTACCTATTGGAATGTAAACACAAAATAATAAATGCATAAATAAAAATACACTGATGAGGAAAAACTTCATGACCACCGATTATGCTGTGGGTCCTTTGGGTTCAAATAGCACAAGGCCGGTGAAGCACTGACTCAACAAACACTTCTGAGGATGTCATGTTATATCAGGAACCAAGGCCTTATCAAAAGATAGATCCACAGTATAGCAGACCTGTTCCACTACATATTCTTAATAAACAACACATACTGATTTGTTCTTTCTTGGGAAGCTGAAAGTAAAAATCCAACCAATGCCAAACTATAGCCCAAGTTAGCATTGGTGGGCTGAGTCATTCTACCATAATGTTTCAGCCTTTCTCAGAATATTCCCATTTCCTGACTACATGACCACAACTACTCCCAGAGATTAACAGTCACTGCTGTTGTGAGATAAGAAATGTTGCTTCACTTGTGAGTGGTGTGGATTTGGCTCATTGGTGTAGAATAGTTGTGGACAACAGAGTCAGACCTGTTGCTAGTGAACCAACAGACGTCATAGGAAAATGCCATCACATCTATCCACAGAGCTATCCTGCAAGCCTCTGTAACTGCCAGTTCAATGTAACATAATATGAATGACTTTCTGATATACTATTTGCACAAGCGGTGTAGGTAGTTTGAATCTAATATTGTAGAACGAGAGATGAATCCATCTAACTCCCTGTATGAAACATAATATGACAAATGTAGACGCACAACACACAAGTGTACATTATTACTATAGTATCAGCCAGAAAATCGAGTTTAAATCCTTTACAAAGTCCTTAAACTCTAACAGATATTGTTCTTTGTTATATTGTTGACCCTTGCTCATAAAAACCGTCACCTTATAAAAGAGTGAACTAAATATCCACCCATTGTGGACATGTCAATGAATATGGAAGAACTGAAGTAAACTAAGAAGAAACTACTGAAATGTTCTGAAATGTTTTGTACTTCCAGTATCTAAAGATGCAGGTAGAGCCAAAATCATTGATCTATGTTGGGGCTACTCAGTTTATTCTTACAAAGACCATAGTCCTGCAGGTTTTCAATAAGCCACTGCTTCAACACAACTGACTCAAACTAAATGGCTCAACAGCCTACAAAGTTCTGCACAATACTCATTAATATAAGACCATGTACAAACGTAGCCAGGTTTTTGTAAAAAAGGAATATCCGTCTAATAAAAAAAAATTAGTCCACACCACATCGTTTTTTTACAAAAAATCAATCCACACAGAACCATAACCGCATTGTTAAGCACATTCATAAGCATTCCAAACCTTTAGGTGGCAGCAGAGCCCCGGCCTGGCCCAAAACTGCCGTTGGCGCCTATGACGGCGAACATGCCTCGAACGTGAAATGGCTAGTGGAGTGGTATTTCAGCTTGTAAACACAAACAAACGCAAAATGCCTGGACAAATGATAACACCAATGCTCAATGTTTTGAGGACATTGATGCTGATGTAAACGATGGTCGCACATGTGAAGTCAGAGTATTTTTGTTGCAGAAAGTGGCGTTTCCAAACCTAAAACCCCGGTTATATATGACCACACGCAGACGTGCAAAGTATTGCAAATCTTCACTTTGGTCCGAGGTTTTTAAAAGCACCGTTTTTAATTACATCAATCTGCGTTTTAGTGTGGATGACAGGCCAAATTGTAGAAAAATATCTTTGTTTTGTGAGATTTCCCTGCTACGTGTGGACAAGGCCTGAGCAGGTGAGTTGGATCAGGCATACATTGAAAACTCGCAGGACTGCTGCTCTTGTAGGGCTGAATTAAGTAGCCCTGATTTATGCTGTCCCTAAAAGAAAACAAGAAGCTGAAGTAGTGTTCAGTAACTCTGGCATTGGTGGTACTCTCTATAAATGCTGTCACTCCATTTAGCTCAGCTAATAACACCCCAGGTCTCTGGCTCCTGCTGGCTGACACAGTTCTTCAAAGTAATTCATCACAAAAGAAAGCAGCTAATTGCTGGTTGTACTGTTTGAGAAAGTAGCTTCTCTTTGACTTATTTTTCATAACAACATCCCCCAAAAAAAGTTTCACTGGGTTACAGGATAGAAACTCAGAACCCACCGGGGTGGCAATGCTGCTTGATAATGGTAGCTGGTGTCAGCAATGTGCAAATGTGATTATGGGTGTAGCCAAGCAGGAACAGGAACTGCAGCAGCTCAGCACTCAAAAGGAGTACTTTAAACTTCTAGTGGATCTGTTGGTCCAGTAGTCACAGCTTGATTTCATAACCCGGCTTTAACACCGGATGACAATCTGCAATATAAATGGGAAACTCTGGAGTCTATGTGTACGTGTATTACCCTACATACTTCTACCTGAACATTTTGTATGCATTTTTCATGAACAACTTTTTAATCGTTTAATAATCTGTAAATGTGACAGATAATTTTAAATAACTCATAATAATTTTAAATAATTTTAAAACACTGTGAAGGCCTCAGTGAAGTTGGTATCCATCTTTCAAAGAGAGGAGCTGCTATAGCAAGCAGATCTTTCAAAGACTAATTGTCATGAAGTCACCATTTTGTCTACTTATTTGTTGCTGGAACATTTTACAGCAGCATTGGAAAGTGTTGGTGCTTGATACACCCTCCCTTGATGTATGAAAGTGTTTGTGCTATTAACATTAGAACACAATCACAGCTCACCTAAATACAGGAGCTCAAGGTGATTTTGGTTGTTTAGGAAAGGTGAATTGTCTTACTTAACATTGAAGCAAAGAGACAGCAATTTGAACTGACTGTTTGAGTTTTATAGTCCTCACACCTGCTTGTTGTCATTGGTTGTTCTGCTTCAAGACTGCAACCACCCCCCCCCCCCCCCCAAAAAAAGACCCAAAGCAAAGAAAAATAAGAGGAAACAAATGAAATACCTGCAAAGGGGAGCATCTCTGAAGTTAAATACGCCACCACATACTTGTAGTGGATCTGAGATGGATTACTTTGCTTGGAGTTTATATGTTGTTGTTAATGTATGGATGCGGATTACATGGAATTCTGTGCTACAATCACACATGAAAGACAATATTTAAATCATTTTTCTGAATTTTTCTAAACATTTTTGGCAACAATAAAACACATGCCAGTGATTTAGTCAAATTGTAAAAAATCCACCATATCGCATGTTGCATTTTGTTCAGACACCATGTATTCTAAAACATAAACCATAATCTTGACTGAATGATGATAAGAAATGCTAAGGACAACAATTAAGAGATTCATATGACATTTATATCTTGTACGTGCCAGTTCCTTATTATACTGGAAAAGAATTTCCTAATAAATCAATATAAAATTTAAATCAGATATTCCTCGATTATTTATGCATCACTCTGGGGTTGTAACTACATGGCTATGTTGGAGGTGAACAGATGGTGTCATAAAATGAAACAGGCATCACTCTTAAATATACCCAGACACCGAGGACATTAATGTCTCCAAAATCATTTCCAGTGCCTCCGAGGAAGAAGGGCAAACATCAACTGTGAAGTCAGCCGCAAGGGTAAAAACTAGTTAACTTGCTCACTTCTGTCTGCTTGTCACGTCCGTTGTAGACGTGGCATAACATTCACGTCAGATTGAAAAAAGAAACTCTCAGCTGTTTGGAAACAAGAATTATTATATCAGCCTTCAAAGTTTACATAAAATGGATTCATGGCGGATTTTTTCCCCCATCAAATAACAGAAGACCAGAACATCCTACAAACCTCTGCCAAACAATTGTGTAGTTTTAAAATCTTTCCAGTTAAATCTTTCCTTGACAAGTGGCAGAGAATGGTTGAGAGTGGTTTGTAATAACTCTTGGTGTCTTACAAGAAGAGTCTCGCACCTATGCTAAAAAAATGACCCCACTGGGAAGCTTCTACAACCATTTACTGTACTTCTGTGCAGTGGGAACAGCTACAACGTATTCTGTTACTTTAACATGCTCAGGTTGTGGTTATCAAGTGTCTCTCCTGGTTCGATGCTCATCTCTTTATAGAGTGAATTAACACCTGATTATTATGACAGGTAATCAAATTATATCTTTTTTTCCCATTATCAAAAGAGGATGTGCTTGATCTACACATGAAAGTCATGCATCTTCAATGTTGTCTGAGGTTGCTTTCCACATTAATGTTAGTTTTATTTTATTTTTCACCTGGTATTAAAATTTTAAATGTAATTTCATTTCATTTCATTTAAATGCTGAATTTAAAATGAAATCTAATTTAAAAGTGCCTGATTAATCTTATCCAGGATCAAATGAATAATACAGATGATCAAATATGGTTAGATCACTTCAATTACCTTCAAAAAAAAAAAGAGAAAAAGAAAAAAAATATTACTGAGTCATTGTTCACACTTTATATCTTTGCCAGACAAAATTTCAGGACAAAGCTGTCAAGGGAGTGTATACAACCTGTGAGACGTTTAAAAGTTAATACTGGCTTCAACAGTCTCAACAGAAAAAGGACAGATGGATCTGCTCCTTTGTCTTGGTGTTAATTGGTTGTTCTTCCCACAGCAGACAGAAAAGTGCCAAGAGAGGGACAGTAAGGGATATAAGAGCACGAGTTAGTGCTGCTACCTTTTACACTTTTACTTCAAGTTAGTGAGTTTTTGAGCATCTTAAAAATGTCTTGGATGTGACTATATGAGCATTTGGTAGATTTATGTAATCTAATTGCAATCATTAGCTTCCCATTTGTCATTTTACAACATGCTCCTGTGAAAAGTTTTAAATGTGTCAAATCAAAACTAAAATTGACTTGCTTTTTAGCCTAAATGAACACGTCATTTTTTTTTTCACTCTGATCTAAAGGAATGTTTAACCTGATGCAACAGTAGTGTCGGTGTCGGTGCTCTCCAGCTGCCATCATTCAAATCAGCAAAATGGTGTTCACTTCAAAACAATCTAAACACAATGGGTTAATTTTTTACTTTGTTCTCTCTTTTGATTCATACTTCTATTTGCTCAAACCCTGCAGCTTTTACTGTCCCCTGTGGTTATCACTTTTAGTTAAGAGATTTTAAGATCTGTGGTGGGGATTAAACACAAGATGACCGAGACAAAAAGGTGAGAAAAAAAACAATTGAATTTCACATCGTCAGAAATGTTTAGTGTTGCAAGCCAATATTTTAAATGTATTACCATCCGACCAGGACTGTTTGAGGTTGAGGACCACTTTCTTTTACCTGCATAATTTTGCAAAAATTATGGACATCGTGTTGCAGAGCAATGCAGAAAAACTAGTCCATGTTTTTGTTTACTGTTTTGTCATCTAAGATTGGATTACTGCAATTCCTTATTATTAGGCTGTCCTAAAGATGCCTTGAAAAGTCTCCAGCTGATCCACAATGCTGCAGTTAGGGTTCTGATGAGAACTAGTAGAAGATATTTCTCCAATTATAGCTCCTGTCAATTGGCTCCTGTAAAATCCAGGATAGAATTTAAAATTTTTCTCCTCACATATAAAGCTCTGCATGACCAAACTTTATTGAAGATCTCATAGTTTCATTTTTTTCTCAAGAGAGCATTTCACTTTCAGACTGCAGGTTCACTTGTGGTTCCCAGAGTCTCTAATAGAATGAGAGGAAGAGCTTTCGGCTATTAGGCTCCTTTCTTATGGAACCAGCTCCTATTTTGAGTTCGGGAGGCAGATGCCTTTTCTAACTTTAAAATTAGGCTTAAAACCCTCCTTTTTGTTATATCTTAGGGGTGGTTAGGGGTGGTTCTGCTGCTTCGCAGCTTATCGCAGCAACTCCAATCAATCAGGGTTTCCACCTGGTGCGCCACGCAGCGTTTCTGTGCTGCGCTGTAATACTTTGCTTTCCAAAAATATGCAGCCGTTCTTTTTTTGAAGCTTGGAAACCACGTCAATCACGAGCAGAATGGATGTACGACAGATAACAGCTCCCTGAAAATAGTCCAAATTACACACGAAACCAACGCAGAAAATGGACGAAACTCTCTGTCCGTCAGAGTATCTGTCTTTTGCGTAAAGCGTAAATGGGACTTTAGACTGCCGAGGGAAGTCCCATGATGCACTGAGCTCTCCCTTCCCTTTTTATCTATTTGCTTTTTTCTCCATGTATACTTATATGACATTTTTGACATCATTAACTTGTACTTTTTTTCTTTTCCTCAGCATGTATCCCTAGCTGAAAGTTGTGGTACTTGTTGATCCCTCCTGTCCTCTCCATCTCCAGCTGATCAGGGTAGATAGCCACCCTCTCTAAACCGGGTTATTCAGATTTTAACTTTCTGTAAAAAACGAGTCAGCCGCTGCCCCATGTATGCTCAGAATAAGGGATTGAATCAAGAAAAGAAAAATTTGATGGAATCCGTTTATTCTCCTTAGCTTGGCAATTGCTTTTTAATAATTTGGCTTCTATCAACAGTTTCTATGAATTGAACTAATGTAGATTTCTTTTAATTGGATTACAATGAATTGGCTTGAAGAACCTTGACATGACTTTGCTTTGAATTGATGCAAAAAAAAAAATTAATTAAAGCTGAATTGAAAGTAATCAAGAGGCAAAATACCCTCCCTGCTCTATGGTGTAATGTTTGTTTCCTGTAGCTGAAATGGAGGAAGTCAGGGAAAGGACACCTTAAAAACTTGCTAGTCTCAGGGGAATGTTCCCGTATTCAAAATACAGCTAAAACTGTCAAAATCAAAGATGACATCAAAGATTCTGAAAAACAAGAGAGGAACTCAGCAATGATAACAGAGGATATGCAGTCAATTATGGGACTCAACAAGGCACTTTGCAATGAAGCTGTTGGAGGTGCCTGTTTATCATTTCCATGTTTGAAAGCACCAATGTTAAAAAGGTAAAAGATAAGCTCATCTTGTCATCTTCATTATCTCCTCTTCTTAACAGTATCTTAGAAACTTGAAGCATTGTGTTCTTTGGGTAAATGCAGGATTCAATTTGTCAATGTTTTTTTTCACATTTGCACATTTGAATCATATTCTGACAGAAGATTTTAATTTGTAAAAATATGTGTCAGAAAAACGGGAGAGTTTTACTGTGATCAAATTTTTTACACATAGGTAATGAAAAGTAGGAATGAAAGCATATAATTTATTTAAAGGATTTTACTTAGATTGAATGAGCGAGTTATTTATTGCTTTATAAAACGGAGAATTACAGCTTATAGTAAAGAGGATATACAGCTTTATTTTAGCAAGTGCAGTAGCTCTAAAGTTTGTAAGCAGACCCCAACTACTGTTCCATGCAATCCTTGGCTCTAAACTACAAGCGTTCAGCTGAGAAAAGCTGGTGAAACTGATTCAGACTCAGGAAGAGCTTGTGTAGCAGACTGGCAAAATGATCACAACAGCCCACACCTTGAGTACACATACGAAGAGAGAAAATTTGGTGTCAGCGAATGTCTCCTGCTTTAACAAAAGACACCACATGATAATGCTCTGAATGAAATGTCTGACCTAAACCATGAAGATTTTAAATAATGAAAAGTTAGGAGCCCAGTTTTTATATAAAAAATGTTTCAGGGATCTGAAAGCTGGCAGATCCAACATAGAAATTACTGTCGTGATTTTACAGTCATATAGTACTATGATGCTGAAGGCGAAGGAGGTGGAATTCAAAGACCTGTGCACTGGATGTACACTCTTGTGCCTATAAACACTTAAACTTCTCTCCCATTTTTACATTAAAAAGTCAATTAATGGAGCAGAGCTTTGTCAGATCAGAAAAGGCCAACCTGCTCTATCACTTCCGACTGAAACAATCTCAAGAAAAGAAATACATGAACAGTAATGCAAAAACAACATCTAAATCAACACAATTTTAAAAATTTTTAGATAGGGTTTAAGTATTTGTTTTTAAAAAAAAGGGAAAACTGAGCTTTTGCAATTAACTTTATCTATTTTGAAATAGATCTAATCACAGCTTACAATAAAAAAAACTGAGAATAAAGATAAACTGAGTGCGAAGACAGACAGCACCTTTTTTCTCCCTCTAAGTTAAAATATATAACACGAGCTGTAATTTTCTGCAAGTTGGCATCTCGCTTCATTTGAGGGGATTAAGTAATTATTGAAAAGTGGCTAGTCAATCTGACACTTTTAAATTAAGCAGGTAGCATCCAAATGACAAAATAAAAATTAAATTAAATAATAAAAAAAGGGGGAAAGTGAAGCTGAGGATAAATAATTGGCTGGGGAAATGTTAACAGAAAGAGAAGTAGAAAACATGGCAGCTGAAGAGAAAAGAGTGGAAACAGAGAAGGCAGCGGATGCTCCAGGCAATGCCATCTGTGGGTGGATCTACAAAGGCTGCATGCCACACACCTGTGTGGGACTGCCTGGGAGATAGGGCCCTCAGCACAGTTGCCCCATGGCCACCTGTGCTGCCAAACAGGTGTGCAGCCCAGCCAATTAAACTATTAGACAAACACAGGCCTCTGGGAGGAAATTAGCAGGCAGCACCAACAGAGGAAAAACAAAAAGCAGTGGTAAGCACTCACAGTGAAGACAACACTTTGTTAGTCAGACTTTCATTACAGCTTACAGCCTGAACTTCTATGCTCACTTGTTCTGGTTTACAATCATCACATAGTGATTTAACGATTCTTAAGTAGTTATTTCAAATGTATAGTAATTAATACATAATGCATTTTGAGAATTCCTAAACACATGTTGAGAGACCATGGCTATATTTAACCACTGTATATTGAATATTTTCCAAGTCATCAGTAAATACATTTAGGTCTGGGCTGCATGCAAGAGCACACATTGCATTTAACTGTAAAGTAGCTCAAGAACATTATTCAGGCAAGCCTTCACTTTTGAATCAGCAAGACACTATTATTTAGTGTGGGATTATATGACAGGCCAGAAACAGACAGACTAAATCTATTGTAAAACTGAGGCAAATTCTCCAAGTTGCTGAGACCAACAAACCTGCCAAGTATTTGAAGTAACTCAAAACAGGTGCACCGACTTGTGATATGCTTCAAGTAAAGCCACTCCATGGAACATAAACAATAAATTAATCTAACTGGTCTCCGTGATCAAGATGATCATGGACTAGAGTGGAATTAGCAAGGCTTCCCTCTCACATCTACAGCTGGTACAAAACGCTGCTGTATTTGGAACAAGCAAACAAGAGCTCAATAACTCTTGTTTTAGCATCCTTTCACTGGTTTCCCATTTACTTACAAATCCATTTTAAGACTCTTCTATTTGTTTTTAAGTATTTTTGCTGTCTTGCCACTTTTCATCTGTGTTATCTGCTTCACCCTTGCATTCCATAACATGCTCTTATATCAGCTGACCAGATGCTTGTAACTATTCCAAACACATTTTATAAATCCAGAGGAGACAGTCTTTTCAGTTGTAGCTACTAAACTGTGGAATGAGCTGCTGCTTCAGGTCAGGCAGGATTCTTCTCCTGCTGTTTTAAAAATTGTTTAAACAATTTGCACTTTCACTCTCTGGCCTTGAACCCAGTGTGTGTGCACCTTTTGTATGTACATTGTTTTTAATAATTTCTATTGCACCCATGTGTTAATTTAAAGCTGTGTTATTTTTTTTATCTTTAATTGTATTTTAACTTTTGTTTTTCATTCGTGCTGAATAAGGTTCTTTCTTGCTACGTTTATTGTATAGAAATTTGATCTGCTGTTATGTCGTTTTAACGTGCTTTAAACGTGTTTTAGACTGCTTAAAAATAAAATGGTGTGGTATGGTATGTTGTCTCTTTCAGGAAAGACTGTGCTTAATTAAGCAACACGATGTCAGACTACATTTTGGACTTATTAAAAACAATATCTCATGTGCCACAATGGACTGGGTGGTCCAGACCTGTCCAGCTCTAGAAAAGTTTAAACATTTTTAAGAAAAGAAAAAAAAAATTAATAAATAGATAAAAAACATTTTTTCCCAGCATCAGCATTTTATATATATATATTTTATTTTATTTTTAAATTGCACTTAACAGTAAGATTTTAAATCAACCCAGATGATTATTGTGAAGGATTAATTTAAAAAAGGATGAATGCACTGCTCTGCACCTTCTTCACGGTTATTTCCAGTATATGACAGCATACAAAGGTTACATTAACATAGTGGAGTCAAATGAAGAATTCCTGTGTGTTGTGATCCATAACAATAATGTAAATTCACAATAATTAGAAGTAACCTTATCCATGCTTTACTAAATAAATAAATAAATAAATAAATAAATAAATAAATAAATAAATAAATAAATAAAAATCACCTTCTTCAGAAGTAAGCTGCATAAAGATGAGCCCTGGAGCTGAGTTAGTCAACACCTGTACAGTCTTCCACTTTACACTCCCAAACGTACCTTCCTGGTCAGGCCTAACCACCCGTTGGAGGCAATTCCCTGGTCAAAGGTTTGACCTGTTATAAACACCCAGAGGGCAACCTTGACCTCAGTTTGACACCCCTGGCAACAGATGGCCTTTCTGAGTTTAAAGGCTGACATAACTCGACACATCTTGCCAGAGCTTCATAGCTCTGCAAACACTGTGGAGATTCCTACATGCTTGAATAAAAAGCAAAGGAACATCTCTTCTTGGTTCCTGAAGATGTTTCACTCTCAACCGAAAGGATTCTGTACCTGTAACAGGTTGGCAGGAAGTGTCAAGCTTATTAGCTCTGTAGGGATATTCATACTATGAAAGTCACTGAAGTGACATTTGTCACTGACCTACAGACACCCATCCAATTGATGTTCATTTTAGGTCAATTGTGAGCTGTTCCCCATCTGACCAACATGTTTTGGTCACAAGATTTGTTTAATCTGGTCTTATTATTTTATAATTATTATATTAACATATGCAGCTGCCTTGCCAGCACAATCGTTCACATACTTGCCTGTGTGCTATGCCTTGATGCATAGGATTCCACTAGAGGGCATATAAACAAACTCAGACTATACAGAACTTAGAGACATTAAAAAGAAGACAGTATTCAGTTTGTTAGAATAACTGCAGGGTAAAAAAAAGGTGACAGCTGTAGCATTGTTGATGGTATTTGGTACCACTAAATCAGGGAAGTATGATGATTGCAGACATTTACTCCTATACTGCCAAATTGCTTCTTTCACTCCTAACTCAAACCATCTGTTTTCATTGTCCAGAATGTAGAAGAATAGAATGAATAGAATGCCTTTATTGTCATTATACAACAGTACAACGAGATTAAGCCATCGCCAAACAGTGCACAATAGAATTT
>JBAMHW010000007.1:16661708-16697420 GCA_037177495.1 Rhadinocentrus ornatus | reverse complement strand
GGGGTGGACAGGTGTCTTTATGCAGCTATCGACCTCAAACAGGTGCTTCTAATTTAGGATAATAAGTGGAGTGCAGGAGGACTTTTTAAAGGAGGACTAACAGGTCTTTGACGGTCAGAATTCTAGCTGATAGACAGGTGTTCAAACACTTATTTGCAGCTGTATCATACAAATAAATTGTAAAAAATCATACATTGTGATTTAAGGATTTTTTTTATTATTATTATGTCTCTTACAGTGGACATGTACCTACGATGAAAATTTCAGATCCCTCCATGTTTCTAAGTGGGAGAACTTGCAAAATAGCAGGGTACTCAAATACTTGTTTTCCTCACTGTATATAGTAGTGTCATTGTATGTGTGTTTTTACTCATTTTAAAAAAGAACATCATAATGCAATTTCTAGAAAAAATGAGAACAATACATTACCAGTCTGATTCCTTTCATTTTTGTCTCCAACCTAAAGGGCACCTCTTTTAATCAAGCACATTTGGATGTATTTACACTGAATTCTCAGGAAACAAAAACAGTTTCTTCTGATATCCACACAATTACTTAATCTCCATTGAGAGGCCACAGCCGATTCAGAGGCAGTGGAAATATCTATTCATCAAAGAGTCTGTGTCCAGGCACTCCCTAATAACAGATGGGAAGATCTTTAACAGTCCATAAATAAAGGCTCCCAACTGGAGAGAAAGCACTTACATCAGCAGAGAAACAGCTAAACGAACTCTCTCCCAGGTTGGGCTTGACTACTTCAACAAAGCAAGATTAATTTGACTGTTGAATTGAGGCCGATACCCCAGCCATGGCATGTTGCCTAGCTGATGGTGAGGGGCAGTGGTGCTTCCCATGCACCAGGATCATTGCTAAATGTCAACACTGTAGTACTACATGGAAAATAAGAAAGTGGCCTACATCGCTATGTGATAACATGCAATTTTTTCCACCTAGCTCAAAAAATATTAACTCCTGACTACAGACTAGACATAATGAATAGAGCAATAAATGCACAATGTGACAGAAAAAGATAACATCTTTATCTTTAAACTGACCTGGACAGAACACAACAGAACTAAACCACCAATACTGTTGGGTTCAATAAGAACATGAATAATTACAGCTCCATTCCCTTTCGATTGTTTAAAAAAAAAAAAAAGAAAGTGAACAATAGTAAATTCATTAGCAAAAGATTAATTAAAGAGATACTAGATAATACAATATCCGTGAAATTTATCAATTTTACCAATAGCAATAACACAGGAGTATCATTCAACGCACTGAAACTCAGGCATACAGAGAAGACAGTATGTGACCTTGGGTGAATTAATTAAAAATTCTCACATATTAGAAATGTGAGATTATGAACATATGCAGCAAGTGAGACTCATTCTGGATTTGGAGAAATGATCAGAAAGGTTGGAATGAAAGAAAAGATGTAATTGTTTCATTAACAGCTTCTTCTACCATCACAGACACAGACATTTCTGTTACTTGAGAGGACGTTTCAGGAAATTACATAAAATTTACTGACACTTTTTCTGGTCTTAACTACATCTTCTACATGTCCAACCTCTTTAACCTGACCTAATCATTCCCAACCCACTCTCACTCTCTGAGCATCAATGTACTATACTTTGTAACTTAGTTGGACATTTAATAAAAGAGTAAGTCGTGAGATCTATCCAGTTAAAAAAAAATTTATTTCAGCACTTAATATCACAACTGAAACCTCAATCCATGTCTTTCAGCATGAAGATTTTCACAGACTCCATACTCAACTTTTATGTTTAAACAGGAACATAAAAGTTTTTGGTTTGTGACTTCAGATTGTGCACTACAATCTGGTTTCTTGTGACTAGAGTTGGCCGATATTGACACTAGCATTGCAAATACACATCAATCCTGCTGAAAATCAGTGAATCCAGATCATCGAGCATTTCTGTCTCAACACCATCCGATACAACAGAAACAGAATCATAATTCCTTTTTTCCCACACAGGCACGGAAAGTTATGCAATCTTGTATGACTAATGTTTTGAATTAGCGGGCAGAAAAGCAGCTGCGCGTGTGCCACTGTTGTGCTAACTTTTAGCATCAGCATTAGCAATTTGGCATTATTACTCATTAGAAAATCTCACTAGCAAAACAGCAACATGCCTAAGATGCCAAATTTAACACCAGCAACCTTATAAAGCATGTGAGTTGTCATCGCGTTAAAAACCACCAGCGATTGGTTGCCTTAAAGGAAAAGCACAATGAACCGTAGCAACAACAAGCACTGGCAAATGCTTTTAAAAACATGAGAAACTCCTGGATGACCAGAACCTGTCCCTCGTGGAAAACATTCACCGTGAATCCAATTCCAATATTTTTTTTTAAACAGAAATTCTTTGACTTGAGTTTATCTCCTCAATAATTTAAAAGATTTTGTGGCAATTGTTTTCATGTGTTAATTGATGTTTTAAAGTTTAACCTATGCAAGGTCATTTAATGAAAGTTGCAACAATATTATACATCAAAGTCTTTATTAAATATTGTTTATTTAAATTATAAATTCAATAGACTTCTAAATAAAATAACACAGGTATCAGATCAGTACTCGGTATCGGCAGTCACCTAAACCCTAGGTATCGGAATTAGTATCGGACAGAAAAAAAAAAAAAAAAAACTAAATCTGAACATCTTGTGATGGACCAAGCCAAAGCACTGCTACACAAAAAACCAAAGCAATGACAGAACCCAACGCAAAACTCAAACATTTTGTATTGTATTGTAAAAACCAATGGGCCACTACTGACAGTGTGAGAAATACTGTTTACCTACCTTTACCCTAAAATATAATTTTAAAACCATGGGAAACAAAAATTGCTGTCCACACATTCACAGCAAGATTTTTGACCCCATGATACACAAAAATCAAGTACACACACAGACTCACACACTATCCTTATGCATCTGACAGTTAAAACTATTTAAGATATTAAAGTTGTACCATTTAAGCAAAGCCTATTACTGCGCTGGTCCCCCACCCCCCTCCCACCCACACACTGACAGGTGTGACCTTTCAGTTATGCTGGTAGCAACGACTCTCGCCCCCAGACAGTAGGCCTGGATTAGTCACCATCTCTGAGGATTGTGGCGCCCTGCACGAATGCACATGTGAGGCCTAAACTCTCTCCAGCATGGCCGAAGGGCCTGCTATGAAAAATAGAACACCTAATGCCTGGAGATGGATACATTCATCAAAGACCAGAGCCCCTGCCTGCCTGCTTTGTGTGCTGCCTTCCCTCCCGAGTCGCTATTCAGTACCAAGATGCAAACATAACTAACTTGTTTCAGTTACAAAAAAGGGACAGAAAGACTCATTATAATTGCTTCAAAAATATTTATTTAAAAATCTTCTCTTACACCAGTCTCTTGGCTTTTATTCATTTATTGCAAGCATAGAAACGCTAGTGATCTCTCTTGATGTGAGATAAGGATATCAGAGACTCACGAGAATTGCCATCACCAGATGTACGAGTATGGAACTTCACCACTCCATTCAGCACAGCAGGTTGCCTCCGGTGGGCACCTTTTGAATGACAATTGCAGGAAGACTATTGAGAATATCAAGAGAAGTCCAAAAATACCCCAAGGAGAGGTAACCATGCCAACTAACGTCAAGCAGCCAGACCAGTTAACCTCTGCTGTGAACTACTAAACCCTGGGGTATAGCTTGGTAATGACATTGCTTCTTCTATGTCTTTGCTCTATCTCTACATTCCCCTCTGTGGATCCTGCTAGGTCACAGAGGAATAGTATGGAGGAAGATATGTCCTAGTGCACGTTCATGGCAAAATATTACAGGACACAGGGAGAGACAGATTTTGCTTAGTTTATTCAAATTACGCTGTACCGATAAGGGATTGGTATGATACTAGGAGGTGGGAGGCTATTGAAAATATCGAAGTCTAAAGGTTGTGTGCCATGAGATTTCTCTTTTGCCTTGAGGACATGACAATGCAAGTGAACCTGTAGAGAAACGAATGTAGACAGCTTTAAAAAAAAAAAAAAACATAGTTCACACATGGAGATCAGGAAAGATGATATTCTTGCCAAATAATCATGCTTCAAATTCCCTCCAAACATGTAGCGTTCAAATCTCTCATCTGCTACTGAAATCATCTTCCATTTAAACTCTTCATATGTGTTCCAAAAGCTATGATGAAATGCAGTGCCCCAAAGGATTGGGCTTCCTTCCATGGGTGAAGATGATTTTTTTTAACACAGAGTGTGCATATAACAAACACAGCAAACATAGCAGACTATGCCAAAGGCTAGCCAGCAGGTTTCAAATGCACACACACACATGCCATATATCTCAGTAACACCACAACTCCAGGTGCCTCATGCGACCACTGCCTTTCTATATAACCCGCCACTCCCCACCCCTATGCCTCTGTTTCTCTGCTGTTCATCTTTCTCACTCAAAACTGTTACTTTGAATGGGCTTTCAGTGTGAGAGCTTCTGCTGTCAAACACAGCTCTTTAAAAAAAATAGAAAAAGGAATAAAGGTTCACTAAAAAAAGGAAATACTGTAGTTCAATGTGACAACTCAATGTAACCTAGATTGGTAATGATATATTGCAATAAATGGTAAACGGCCTATGAAGAAGAACAGCATTCAAGTACAGTTTCACTAATAAGAGGAGACACACTGCAGTGCTGTTTCATGTACCCAAATGTGTTTGTTTGCTCAACTGACTGAACGTTGCATCAGGCATGCATATTGTGTTTGTCTACGTGCCATTGTGTGTTCCTGTGTGTGTTCTCTGCCAATGCCAAGGGCCTCTCAGACGTGGGGGGTATAACAGTCTTTAAGAATAGGATTTAGTTACACATAGGCAGTTCTGGCATGGCAGCTTCAAAGCAGAGGCAGGAAGAAATCCCTTCAGTGCAAGTGCTTTTTTTTTTTCGTGGTGCACATGTGAATATGTGATTTGCCTTTTTCTCAGGGATAAACCTATTGACTCTTTAAAGGATGCTCATAGGAAGAGCTTCATCAACACATACAGCATCATGAACACAAACACATGCTTAAATGATTTCTTACGTCAACAGCAGAATTTCAGAAAAGGAGGACAGACAAAAGAAAGGGGGAAAGATTTTGAATAAATGTCATGCAAGAGCAATGCTCGCATTTGTCTTTTCATTACTTAATGTGAATGTTAAATAAATGGTCAAGAGAAACTACTGCATATTTAACCTTGACATCTGGCATCATTCAGCAAAGTTTGTTCACTGGATCCTGGATATATTACACTGAGGTTTACTCCGACCCGACTGATCCCCTATAGTACTGATTGGATCACAATGAATTGACTCAAACTAATTTGTCTGTAGGGTGCCCTGGGATGATGTTGTTTAAAATTGAAGCCATACAAATAAAGCTGAATTTAACTTAACTGAGTTGAACTGAATTGAGTTGAATTGAATTGTGAGCAGCAAACTGCCACTGACCTTCTGACTCCCACCCACCCTCTGATGTTCTCAACAGGGCTTCAGTGCAGGGTGTTATCAGGTGGTCAGTATAGGGTGACACAGGAGTGGATTTTCACTCCTGTCCCATCCCACTCCCACAGAAAAAAAATCTTGTCCCGTCCCAATCCTGATAAAATTACTTCCGATTCCATCCTGCTCCCATTTAGAATGATTCCTGCTCCCATTTTTTTAAAATTTTAATTAAATGTTCTCACCGTTCTTTTTTAGACCAGCTGCTAAGTGTTTATTGTTCTTTTGAAGGTCAGTTACAATAAAAAAAAAAAAGGGAACAACAATAAAACAGTACATGGTTCACATCATGTCCACCAAAGTTGAATAACCCCAAACAGAACATAAAAGTTGTATTTCACTCATTTCTAAATGTCATTACCTAAACATGTTTTACAAGCGGCATACACTGTGTTGACACTGTTGCACTTGACTCTTGTGAAGTTAATATGTCCGCCTTTTCTAAACAGTTTTGCCAACCTAATAAGACACGTCATTACTTCTAACTTTGCGTTGTAAATAACTTTTTGCAATATCGGTTCAGCGGGTGTTTGCTAACTCCATTCCTTTTCTTTTTTCAAAAATGGTGGTTGAAGCAGCGGCCGGAAAGCAGTGTTGGCTTCTGGGTAGTGTAGTTCTTTTTTTTTTACTTGGTTACAGTGTTGGCTCATTGAGCGAAAACTACAAAATGGTGCCTGCTTTTTTTTTTGTTTGTTTGGTTTCCGGTCCTGTCTGCTCCCATTAACTTTTTATCCTGTACCGTCCCAATAACGGGATTAATAGTAAAATTGACTCCCATCCTGTGGGAATCCCGTGACCCATGGGATTCCTGAAAAATTGTCAGCCTCTAGTGGTCAGGTGTCCACCATTCCCTAGGAGTATGGGGTACTTTTAAAAGATTGTTGCTGCTCCAAGACAGGCTTCCCACAATCAAACCACACTCCTAGGCCTCACTATGCACCAGAAGACCTCATTTCCAGCTACCTGCTAATAGGTCAAAGTGGACTTGACTTCTGAGAAGAGGTAAAAGGTCTACGTAACTTGAATCACAGTCAGAGCTTGCTGTTATGAACCTTAACCTCAACTCAGTTTCGTCCTGGCCGTCCTGTGAGCACCTCTAAGTATTTTGTTCTCCTCACCTCACTCCTCATTGGGAGTTTAGAGTCAGATGCTCTCAGTGTTTCCTTTAAAATTTCAAAAGATTTGGCCAAAATTGTAAGTACAGCTTACTATCAGAGATATTAGGGGAATTTTTGCATAGAAACCTTTTTACCAAGGAAAACAAAAGGTGTTGTAATATACCTTCCTATGCTGTTGAGCTACCCAAACACACTGCAAGGTAAAGTCCATCACAGTGACAGTCCCACTTTGTGCATATCTTAATCAGATCAATAGCATGCAGCGTAACGATGGTAGTTGTGCATGTTTTCCAGTGGTGTCCCTTGCAACATGTACAGCATGTCTTTTAACAAAACATTTCAGATGACTAGCACCAGCCATGGTTATCTGACTTAGAATCAGGCCAGTGTGTAATAGAACATGAACATATTACTTGCCCCAGAATCACTCAGCATTTCATCTCATTCCATTTGGTGTAGCTGACCGTAACACTGTCTGGTTCCACTGCCCCCGCCAGACTCACCACAGACTGATATGCCTCCTCCAAGGAATGATGAGTAGGAAATGATTGCTCAAACTTCTGCTCAGTAGGCTATTCTCTGCCAGCCAGTCAGCTAGCCAGCCAAGTTAAAAGATTTATAATTTGATCTGAAAATTAGTTATCTAAATTTGCCTGGTGACAGGGACAAGATTTTATGATTTTTTTGTGCAGACAGTATTCTAGGCTGCTGGAGAATGACAAGGATGAAATGAAGGAGTCTGCCAAGATGCCAAGTATAAAACTCAATCAGCGAAAGAACTCTACTGCTCTGGGCCCCTGCCCAATAGACAGCAAGAGACAGAGAGGGAGAAAGAGACACAGACTTATGAAGAGGAAACAGATGGGAAACAGAAGAGGATTTACAATGGGTGATGGCCCCCCTTTAACCCCAATATTTGCTAAGAGGAAAAGGGATGGTAAAATTACATTACAGTGGCTGCAATCAATAACCACAAATATTAAATAGCCTCTGAGTCCTTCTGCCTACAGACACGCACGCACATCTTCATGTGGAACGACACCATTTAGAGCTAACATCAGCTGCTGTAGTAATGGCATACCTGTTCCAGACACAATCATGACCTACTTAGCATCACAGCCTTGCCTCAACTTTATCTTTCATGGGTCACTAGTGAGATACTATAAAACCAAAGTACAGAGTCAATAATAATGAGAGGGGACATATTCCAAGTGGAGCTGGTGACAACAAGCATATCAGCACCCTTTCCCACCGCTATCTACCTATCAGTGGGTGAGCAAGGCCATGCTGGAGATTAGGTTTCAAGAGAAATGTGGTGAGTGAATATGACTTGCCTGTCACTGCATCTACAAACACCTCAGAGAATTGTCACAATAATGGAATTTTTGTTTGGAGGAACAGTGGTAGCAGAGCACTGAGATAAACAAGAATATAGGCTATTTTGTCAGTGGAGATGTGAATAGGGACACCAGATTATCAAATCTAATTCTACATCAATGACTAAACATCAGTACTACACTTTTGTGTGGATTTCATGATCAGTGGATGATTATGCATCCACAATATTACAATTTTTTCTTTTGCTGCAGCAGATCACATTTCTGTTTGACTTCACTTTAAACGTGTCTTGCTCAAAAGCAGTCCTAAAATCATTTTGTCACCACTCAACATGCACAAGCAGACAAGCGCTACAAGCTGCTTTTTTCACGACTTAATATTTTCACTTCTTTATCCGTCTTGGATCTTAATTTAAAAAATACTTCATAATTTCACAACAAACATAGCAACTTATTCTATGCCTTCCACTAAAGACTGTACCTTTTAAAAGTTTTTTCAGTAGAGCACCTCCTCCAATGTTCCAGGGCGAGACTTGATGATTAACATGCAGTAAGGTACCCTCAACTTGCTATGCACCAATGACAACAATAATGACCCACCATGTACACAGAATCCCTGGGGTTTAATCACTTAAATACAAAGACTCTAAAGGACGAGAGCATCCTCATTCTGAGCAGGAGTAACATTAGCTCAGTCAGGCTAAGACAAGCATCACATTCATGGACAAACAATGGAACCAAGCGCTGTGGTAAATTGGCCCTGTATAAGCCCCATAAACCATTTCAGATAATGCACAACTGGTTAGTGGGCAGAAATAATGAGGTTTATTGCATTGTAAATTCACACAATTGGCCCTGTTTGGTAAAATACAACAAATGCACATGGGCACTGGGGTGTTAACCTCCTTAAGCGTCTCTGAGAATTGTGGTTGATCAGTTCAAAAAGCTGTCATTTAAAAAGAAAAAGGATTTTAAATGCTTAAGAAATTCATGATCGAGTGTATATCTCAATCAAAAGTCAAGCAAAGTCAAGCCTCACAAGTACCTACCTGAGAAAGCATCTGGACACCCACACTCAAAAATTAAGTTAAGTTAAGTAATTGATGACATTACAGGAGCTTTTCAGTTTGGGTCACGTTTGAATGTGATGACAGTAATAACCATCAAAAAACAACAGCGGCACACAAACAAGTATGTGAATGTTAATGTTGCACCTAGCAAGACATAACTCTGGCATCATTATCAGAAACATCCAACCCAAATTAATTGGAGAACAGGACTTGACCTTCAAGGTGAATCCACTGCAGTTGTTTGTTGTTAGGAAACAAGAACAGATTTGCTCATTTGAGATTAGAGGAACAGCAGGTAGAATTAATCGCTTTTTAACACTGGATGACATTAGAATATATTCCTTTTAATGATGACAAGCACCAGTAGAGTACGCCTATGACTGGCATAAGTAGAACAACCTGAAAATTTCTGAAACAGAAAAAGTTTAAATTCCCAACGCACTGTGGGGCTTGAAAAGTTGTTCTACCCCACGTTTGTGAGATTCCTGTGGGATTCATGTGATGCAAATATCATCGTCATAGGCTGTTCACAAGGCTCTCTGAGGACAATAATTAACCATCCAAGCTGCTGTGGCCACATGGACTTGACTACTAACTGTATATGCGTATGTATAGCAAGTGTATATCTATAGATTAGCACTTTTAATTTGACATTTTAGTGGAATGCAATTTACAAACCCAACACAGGTGAGCACATACTGATGTTGACAATTACTATTACTAGTATTATCTGTATCTTGGAAGCAAAGAAGCAAGCATGAAGCAAGCCAAAAAAGCATGAAAGCAAGTAAGAAACAAAAGGACACTTCGGTTTGGAAAGTTCACTGACCCCTGTGTTGTACAAAAATTTGAACTAAAAGTTGCTGCATCGCAAGTCTTTTCCATCACTGGGAATAAATGCACTCAATATGACATGCATGTCTCTTTCTATTTCAGAAGCTAGCTCTGGTCCCAATTTCAAAAACAACGGTTAAAAAGCAGCTAACATTAGCTGCCTCCCTTTCCTGTGACAACAGAATGACAAAACATGCCAACAGGAAAAAAAAAAAAAAAAAAAAAAAAAAAAAAAAACAGAAAGATTGACATTTTATATCAGGAAGATGTCATATCAGCCCTTGCTGCTATTTTGTCATCATACAGCTGCACGTTGTTTTGTTTTTTTGTGCGTTACTTATTTGTTTCTTTCACCATGAATAATGTATACTTCAATATGTTTTCTATTCATAAATGTAAAAAGATTAGAAAAGTCATGCTAGATGTGCTTTTTATTGGCAACATGTCCAGAATGTACCCTGTCTCTCACCTGATATCAGCTCGGATGGATAGCTGTGCTTTACACATAATAGCCAAAGTTACTAAGGACATGTTTATAGTTTTAATGATATTTGCTATTTTTAAATATGTTGTCATGAGTTTACATACAAAAGAAAATAAAGATTAGTAAAGGATGAATGAATAAAAATAAAAATATTCTATAAAAAAATTATTATAATATTATGCCAATATTAATTTCAAAATACTCTATCATGGATTATCGAGAGATAAGAGGAACACTATCAAGTAGATTTAGAATAATTTTGTGGCTTAACAGACTTGTCCAAGGCATTTGTAATGATTTGACATGTAAGTAGAATCTCTTTGTTCTGGCAAACAATACTTCAGGTTAAATTTACTGTTGGATTACTTACAAAATGGAGATGAGAGACACTTCAAATTCAGTATCTATAAAAGCTAATTCAGTGTGTGATAAATACAAAAACATTTTGTTCTAAAATTACTTGAATTTCTCCTCTGCTCCCTCATTATTATTCATTTATTTTTTTGCTTAATAAAAGTAGCTCACTGAAGGAACCAAAGAGCCCGTGTTTCATAGTTAAAATGTGGCATGGGGGTTCAAACCTGTTAAGTATAAGATGAATGTTTTCATGCATCTTGGTTAACCCTGACAGAACTTAAAAATTCATTTTGTAAGCTATTGATTTTTATGCCAGCATTGAGTTATAATGAAACCTTCAAAATGCTTGCACATTAATATGAGAGATCAATCAGTTCCATCGACTATACTCAGCTATAATGTATGTTTAAACAAAATCAATACCTTCAGACATGTGAGAGGATGTAGAAAATTTCAGCTTTTACTCAGCATTATTTGTCAAATAAACACACCAACTGCCCACACTAAACATTACAAGGGAAACTGTTCGGCAAACAAGCAACATCAATCCTGGTGATTGTTTTATTCAGCTGCATTTGTTGTCTCCATGTGAGACAACTGTGGATGTGTCTACACATGGGCAAATCTATTCGCATGTGTATTTTCACTTGCACACATTCAGAATTAAGTGAGAATAAGTGGTTGTGTGTACTATACGCAGCTGAAAAAGATGACAGGTGGTGGGAGGGTAGTAGATCTTTTGAGACTTGTCACAGTGTTCCAGTTTATGAGCCAATGACAGGAGACACACACCCATCCACATCAAAGTTTATTACAGTTCATCACCTCCCCACCTGCAGTGTAATGACATTTAGCCAATCCTATAAAAATCCCAGGAAACCTGTGGGTATAAATCAATGCCTTTCCACCTTTACAGCTGCTGCTCGCATCCATTATTAAAGCTTCCACATCGTTTTCAATAGAGTATGAGTGCTCTTACGACAAGCATGTGTATATCTGTCTTCCCCTGAATGTGGCTTGGGTGAACAAATGAGCAGACATTAATAGACACGGAGAACACGCACAAAAAACATACCATACTGTAACAACCCCCATCCCCACACCACCAGCTCCGTAGAAAAAAGGATCAGTGTGTATCTGTGCTGACAAGCAGTTTACATAAAATCCCATTCGCTTCATCTAAGCAACTCTGGTGAGTGTATGGTCTGCTGCAAAACTAGTAGAGGGCTACACAAGCTCCACCTGTCTGGGATTTTTTTTTGTTTGTTTGTTTGTTCAATCCCACCTTTACATCTGGCAACCTTTTTCATACACATCAAGATAAGTAATCATATGTAGTTTCAGCATTAAAATAAAGGAAAAAAATTGGAAAAAATAATTTCTAAAATATGGTGTAATTGCAGAAGGAGGTTTGCTTCTGTTTTTGTCATGTGTGGCTGCACACAAGCAATTGCGAATATGTGAGTCTGTGCGTGGCTATTGTGTAAAATGAAGACTCTGGTGTGTGACTCTTAATGCAGTCAGTGACTACCCTCTGCAGGCAGGCTGAGTGAACACCACACCGGGGAAGGTAACAGATGAAGACAACATACAGTAAAAGGAGTGTCTACATCAGGGCTACTCAATTCGGTCCTACAAGGGCTGCAGAACTGCAGGCTTTCAATGTGTCCCTGCTACAACACACCTGACTCAAATTAATCATTGTGCAGAACTCGATAGGCTGTTTGAGTCAGGTGTGTTGGAGTAGGGAAACATTGAAAACCTGCAGGACTGTGGCCTTCATGAGACTGAATTGAGTAGCTCTGATCTACATGAAATAAGAATACAGTGGAAGATCCACAGTGAGGATTTAAATGATGCAGCAAACTCAAATTACAAGAAAAAAACCTTTACATGTGATGGTTTCCGATTTACTTTTATTAAGATTTATGTTTCTAGGGCATGAAAAGTAACATTGGCTGATTGTTGTTCTTATCAAAAATAAGCATTTTCAAACCATTTGCCATCAATGAGCTCCATGCTGCTTTTTGATTACTTACTGAATGTTGTTATTTATAATGAGCCGTCGTGATAAACAAAAACATGATCAAAAGAGAAATATGTTTTCATTGTAACAATATTGTACACATTTATGTTGGTAAGGGGGAAATTGTTTTTCTGTGGCAATCTGAGCCTAACTACAGCTCATGTAGACCATTTTTCACCTACAATACATTCTAACATTAATGTTTGTGCTTTCAAAGTACAACAGAAATGTTAGAAACATGATCTTTTATTATTATTATAATTTTCTACATCATTTTCATAGAAACATAATAATGTCAAGGGCAAAATCGAGAGGTGATGATGCATTCCTTACTCATTTGGTAACTTAATTCACCCATTTTGGCAGCACATTGTGTATTGAAAGTCATATTTACGTCACACATTAGAGGAATAGTCTAATTTTCTACATGAAACAAACATTGAAACCATCAACATAACAGAGAGCTAACCCGTAACTACCAATGAAGTTATGTGTCTAACCACACTGATTTGATTTTTACGGAGGTACGCCGAGTTGTATTCCCAATAGGTTAGACTATAGCAGCTGATGCATCTCATTGTTATGCTTCTAAAAAGTCAAGAGTCAGTTTCCTGTCAAGGTTAAAGTCCTGAAGTTATAAACAGAATTTATAGTGCTGACAGCTCTGCAAAGAAAGGGAAACTAAGTACTTAAAGACGGTGTTGAAATGGTAATATATATCACCTGGCATGTTGTGGAGCTGTATCTTGTTTTGTTTTTTCTTTCAGCTGGAGCAAAGTGTACAAGGAAAATAATTTTTGAGGAAGATCAATTTTAGGAGGTGTAGCATGTGCTGGCTCTTAACACATGTTAAGTACGCAGGTCAGCTGGATACCAGGTCAGCTGGATACCAGAGTCTCTCTGCTCTGTTAAAAAGAAGAATCAGCTTATTAAAAAGTGAGCTCTGGAGGAGGCTTTCATGCTCCACCCCACACTGCACACCAGCACTTTACTAAGCTAATTAGCTACTTGGGCCAGTAGCTGGTGTCAATGGGGGAAACAACATATTTCACCCTGTCAGCTTCTGCTAGTGACCTCAGATGATCTTTTGATACACTATTAAAGTAAATGCCCAGAGTTGTCAATGTTGCTCAGCAAATTCAGCTCATCTTTATAAACAATAACGAGCCAATGTCATCAATTTGCTTAAAGGTCTTGGATCTTTCAAATTAAGCTGAACTGTTTTCTAGTAGTTATGACTGTATACAAAGTTGTGTTTTTAAGTGGACTCAAACGACCTCTGCAACCACTTAGTTTTGACTGTGGAGTACATTGCTCACCTCTTTAAGTAAGCAACGACTGCTTTGATCAAGCCAGTTCACAAAAGCACCTTAGCACTGATGAGTACAATAATTTGACATGTAAGTAGCAACTTAAGTAGATTCAGTTCAGTTGACAATCAACAGCTCTGTCTTTCCACCTAGATTTCTGTGATCACAACTGAAGGCTATGCTTATGTGAGAAATTAAGCCTTGATCAAGAAACGACTCAGAAGGTCGCTGTATATTTGCAGTGTGTCTCTTTAAAACATCACTTACTGATTGCTTTCCTCGTGTTGCCTTCTGGCACGACAGCCTAGATCTTTGATTAGAAGAGACTCCCCCATAATCACAAGTGTATGATTATGGCATTAGGCCGGATTCTTCACATCAGTATTTGCAATCAAGAAATTGGCGTCAGGGATCGATATGGTGCAGCACCTCATCTGATGGCAGGGAGGGGAGCGGAGATGTGTGTGGGAGCAGGAGGCTTAAGATCAATTAGGAAGCGGCTGGCACGTACAGACATTACTTTTAATCTTCTAATGCATCTGCACAAAGACGAGGGGCCAAGCATTTGTTGGCTTCTAAGAAGGAGGAATCGATTCTTTCTGCACATCTTGACGCCAGTTCGTCCTGGACCGTTTCAACAGTGTTTAAGACATAATGAAAGTAGAGAGCCTAAATCCGCTTACCCTCACTAAGTGAAGAAACTGTATTTGGTGTCACACTTTAGGTGAGGCTGAAACATCTTAATCCTTTGAAATAGTTTCTAATACATTTGAATACCTGGGTAATCTCTCAGATGTACTGTAGTCTACTGTAGCGTTGAAAGCTTGCCTGCTGTGCTGACATCCTGTTTCATCATACCGATATTCCAAGCACGTACAGGGAGGTAAGAGGTCTTGATTGGCCTGCGGAGTTCCACAAGTAGATGAAGGTTTTACTACTGTTATTTTAATGTAAAGCTGATTACTGATTTCAGAATTGGGAAGTCATTACTGACAAAATTACCACAGTCTGTGTGATATTGTTTCCTTTGAAAATGTAAACTGTCTCAATTCATGCAGCAAATGTGGGGAAAATAATACAAGGGACTTGGTGTGTTGTATAAAGTCCTTATCAGTGTAGTCCATGTGGAGTGTGTGGCTTATTCAATTAATCAGGCATCATTTAAACCAGCCGGCTTGGTGACAGGGGACCCAATCACTGGTGAAAAAAAGTCATTCCTAGCATTCCCTCTCCATGTCCCCTGCACTAATGCACTGTGGCAACCTTCTAACTATCCAATTCCAGACCCAGACCACCACAGTTTACACAGTCCCTCAGCTTCTTTCCAGTCCCCATCACTTCACATTCATTAGGCCCCACACCTCTATCAAAGGCAGAACGGAGCAAAGCTGCAGCTTCATCTCATGTTTGAACGTGCCCCTAAGGAACAGGGAAGTAAAGGAAAAGAGTACAGACTGAGTGCAGAGAGAAAGAGAGAGGCAAAACAGTGATGAGGGTAAAGGACTAGGAGCATCTGCGTGCAATACATTCTGGGGAAGTTTAGTCCAAGTGGTAAAGCTGAAAATGATCATTTTGTGTGGGAGCATGTGCATGTGCAAGCAGAAGTACAAAAGATAAGTGCTGCAAAAGGGCATCTTTGCACATGGGTGTGTGTCCACAGAAAACGTGCACAAAAACACTGCAGCAACCATCCAGTTCATGGCAAAATCATAGGTTTAATATTGTATACAATACCTCACAAACCAAAAACCTCTCAAACCGTCTTTAATGTTGTCCTACTTGAAAAAACATTTGTAGTTGGAGAGAGCTTAAGATTTCTTTCCAACCAAAATTTGCATCTAAAGCAATGGTGCAGGTTTTCTTTGTTAAAATGTGATTAGAAAGGCACATTAACACAGTTTACAGCCTGAACAACAACTGAACTTACCATTACTATTCAAAACTGCTATGATGTTGAAGGCAGCCTTCAGGGTTTCAGCTTCAGGGCTGCAAGTATATCTAAATTATTGTAAAAAATTTTCAATGAAAAATGTTCTTATTATAATGGAGTTTTCAAAGATAATACTGCCCATTTAATTCAAGGGTGATATCACAAATATCAAAAGCAACATACAGATTTAATTTCCTTGATGACTAGAAGTATCAATCAAGAACTGTTTATACTTAGCAGATTATTATAATTTTGAAAACCATTTTCAAAATGAAAATAGAAAAAAAAAACACAAAGAAAGAGAGCACACTTATTAGTTGTCCTCATTTCTATACATGAAACAGTTTAGGAAGTCAGTGACAGCACTACAAGAAAAACTCCTCTGAAGGGATAGCTATAGATTTTCTTACACTATTCTACTGTATACTGGGTATGTGTGTGCACCCAACAGTGAAAGGAAAACTAATCCTGCTGACAGACTCTAAACCTGACCTGAACGGTGACCCTAAACAGCAGCAGCTCATGTAGAAAAATATGGACAAGCTGGCAGGATGCCGGAGCTTGCCAACATCGTCTCTTTGCCAAGCACTCTCAAGGACTGACAAAGCTTTAAAGATGCTGCTGAGATTCTGAGACCAGTAGCACAGAACCACCACCCCCACACACGTCTAAGATGCAACAATATTCTGTCCTGCAGAGAAAGAAAGTTTAACTCAAAGATTCTCAACAATGTGATGATTTAAAAGGGGGAAAGAAACAGAAGATGAGTGAGGGGAAATTGGCAAATGTTCACTGAGACGATAATTGTCGTTAGTGTGTGCATGAGTGTGTGTCTGATTGGTAGTATTCCCATCACAGAGAGAGGAGAGGACAATTCAGAAGACAGTATTTTAGCAATGAATGCAGGACAAAGGAAACTGAGAGAGAGTGCACTGAGTCAGACAGTGTTTAATATCTTGTGAAAGAGAAAGTTCTAAAACTCTGTCCTCCAAAATAATATGGCAGGCACTGTATTCAATAAAACTAATTTTAGACTGAATGTTAAAAGAGAGAGAGATAGATAACAAACAATAGAAACTGAGATGAGAGCAGAATATGCAACAGGCTACATCCTGATTTCCTTTATTCTTAAATATGATCCTCCATTTATACTTAACCAGCAAGTATCAGTTATCATGTGCAAAAAAGCCCCAACCTGATCCATTTGATATATCAACAAATTTTCACATTTGAAATGGTTGCTATGCAGGATGAATGGGTTTAAATAAAACAGAAGAGACTGAAATTTCTAGTGTTTGAGTCATGCTTTGCATCCAAACACAACTTTCTTTTATGGCTGTTAACTTGCAAGTTGACAGCCCGAAAGCCTGCCAGACAAGCTGCACAGGATAAGATAGAAATAGGAGTCCCTGTGGGTCAGAGACATTCTAATTTCAACCGTAGCGTCCCAATTAAGAGTTGCAGGGCAGAAAAGGTTCCTCAGCTGGGCTGGAAAAATGCCACATAGGCCCCCTGTGAGAGGGGTGATGAGGCGGCAGACTGCTCTGATTAAACGATCATTTCTGAAGATATGTATAAAAAAAGGGAAAAACTTAATGACAAACCTTTTCCAAAATAAGATTTCTGACAACAAAATGTGCTAACCAATAGTTAAATTCAAGCAGATGCGTTATTGCCTCTGATTTTTTTGCTCTTTTCTAACATGAGCTGTTGCTGTATGTTACATAAATGACTGATTACCAGGAACGAAAAAGCACTCTTTCAGAAAATGCAGTTTAGTTTAAGTTCTTAAACAGCATCTACAGTATTTAGTTCTGCTGCCTCAGTTATCCTTCATTAATTAATCTAAACCTGGCCGGTCAATTAAAACTTGCACTCATGACAATCTTATTATTTTGGAACTGACAACCTTTGAAAGGGTAAAAAAAAAATGGCTTTAAGTTAGAAGTTTCTTTTAAAAGCCTTTTGTTTTGATGTAATTTAAAAAAGAATTAACATAAAACAAGACATTGAACACTGAAGCCAAGACTGCAGAGCTAAAACAAGAGATTTTAAAAAGATTATGTTGACAAAGAGCCAAATCAATGAAACATAAATCCTACTCTTTCACTTGTAAAAAAAAGATCAGTTTTATGGAAGAAATACCTGTCATAAAACACTGTCATTTTTCATGTCGACAAGCCGACAGAAGTCACACAAGGTAGGTACAAATGCCTGAATGATGTAAAAAAAGACAAGATGATACCAAACATGCCATCTTCAATAAATGATCTATAATCCCTCTGGACTACATATCAGCATGTTTTGATTTGTAATTGTTGCATTTATGCTATATCACCATATAAAAGTAGCCACAACTAAAAAAAAAACAACTCTCATATCTCTATTTATATCATCTCTCAGCCTTGAACAAAAGAAACCGCAAAAATAATTCAAACACAAATAAATCTAAAGTAAAATATTCACAAAACGTCACCCTTCATGAGGAGTTATCAAAATGAAAAGAAAATATGATATACAAATATGGGTATATGATTACAAAGCAGATAGATCATTTCTGACACTACTAAAACATTATCAGCACAGAGGTAGTAAATGCACACTATTAAGCAACTGCCTTCCAAGTGATGCAACACAGAGACAATAAGCCAACCGACTGTAACTTTCCAATCGCCTGAAGAAGTCTTGCCTCTGCAATTTAGAGGCAAACCATACCACACTGTGGCTGCATGTGCATGCTCACACAGATGTGCAGAGAGGATACTTAACTGTCTGTCAACTTATATTAGAACAAAAGCAAACGCGGTCTGTCGAGGGAAAGAGGTGGCCGACTACGAGATATGTGTGCCTGCCAGACTTGATTTTCACCTACTGCCAACAACAGGGGGTGAAGTTAATGAGGTTGTTCCGTGGACACATCACTTCTAACCCCAGTGTCCTTTAACACTCTTATTTCCTACAGTATAATCATGAAGTCTGCTCCCTGCCACATTTTTCTCTAGAAAGGCAATGCCTCCACATATTTATGAGGCTGAAATCTAAGATTCTTCATAAAACAAAGACATTGAGCAGTGAATGGATTGAAGCATGGCTGTGTGAAGTCAGTGACGTGGCCCGTATGCACAAATAATGTATCAAACTAACAGATAACAGAAACAAAGATAAAGGTTAAAGACAAATGTGGCAAACAACAGAAACAAGGGGCAGATGATGATGATAATGTAACATCCATGCAGTTGTCGACAATAAAGTTAAGTAGGTTGAATCACTGAGTCTGACACTGACAGCAAGCAACCAGAAACCTATTCTTACCACAAGGTCAAAGTGAGGACATAAGCTGGAGAGAAATCCCAAAGCAACCATCTCACACAACAACAGAAAGTAAAGCAATTTAACAAACCTCTAATTATCTGCTGAACCACAACAATCCTAAAATGTTGTGCCTATCATTTCGAATCAAATCACTCTCAAGGACGGAGAATTGCACAGATCAGCAGCTTTGAAGTAGACTGAATACAGCAAAAGATGTCTGTGTGAGACTTTTCAGCATACAGTATGAAACACAGTTCTTTTCATACATGTAGAATCTGGAGGGGGGTATCAAAAATGCTTCCCTTTCCCATGCAATTATTACTGTAGTAATACAATCTGTAAATCATTAAGTTGGAGTTACAATGGCCTAACCTCATCCAATCATGCTGGTGTGATCTATAATTCAACAAGGGCTGCTGAGGTTCCCTTATTATTACCAACACACTGGAATTCAGAATGAGCTTACTGTTCACCCTCACTCTGTCACTCTCAGTCTGTCTCTTCCCCCTTTCCTCTCTGCCTGTCATGTCTGTCTTTGTGGCTTTTTCTTTGTGAACTTGACAACAGTGCATATTCCTGTGTTCATCACATGCATTTATTACAGCTGTGCATGAAATCATCAGGAGTAGTCACATTTTGCTAGAACATTTTTTTCCCCTCCAACTGGAGATTCGGCAACCGCATCACTGTAACTCCAAACAGCATGACAGAGGCTGGGGGAATGGACGCTGCAAAAAAAAGAGCCTGTTTGATCATCTTTCTAATTATGTCTGTAACAATACCCAAGTTGTTTTTGCACAGAATCAGCTAGAGAATATGCAAATAGGCAATGCTGCATTGCACTTGCATGTGGAGCCTTGGCGGAGACAAAAAAAAAACAAAAAAAAGCACATTGTGGTGCTTTCTTGTTATCAAAAGGAAAGGGAAAAATGGCCAAGAATTCTCTTTATAACCCCAGGCATTAATTCTGCATATTACAATCAATTATAGAGATCTGAATCGCTGATTTATCTATGGAGAGAACATCTGGAGAGGAGCACTTCAATAAGACTATTGTATCAAAAAGTACTCCTCTGTGGAGATGATAAGCTACGCTGCAACCAAAGTCTGCAAGAAAAGTCTGTGAGAGAATAGAGACAGGGTTAGGGGTGCAATTAGGACAGAGGAAACAGCTGACCACTCCCTGATTGATAGTACTGCATATTTAGTAACATACAGCTAACAGAGGACAGGGATCCATAGAAGGCCATGCATGCCTCCTTATATGCATGTAAAGAATGTAAACATATACTCTCAGACACTCACATAGGTGTCCAGAATATCAACAAAGTACTGCAGGAACTCAATCTCATCTCTTTCCCAACTTTACTGAAACAATTTCTTCCAAACACTCCAGCAGAAGCACTTAATACAATTGCAAAGAGAAATACACCAGACAATTAAATAAGGTGGATTCCAGAAAGCACATCTTGTCTCATACGGTGCAATTCTCAAGGTTACGTGTAATATCATTTTCTAAGCCCATGTGTTACAAATAACACTTCCCTCGGTTCTTGACTTCTTCAATAACATGAGGAAGGTACATGGCAGGATTAGATTTCTGTGATTTATTCTTTTTTTTTTTTTTTAAGTTATTGCAACCACCTCTTCCATTCCAGTCTTATTTGAATACACCTATTTATCAGCACCCCACAGAGAAATGCAATACCACATGTGAAATTAACCTGTCACTGTGCATTTGTTTGTATTTCCTAATTTAAAAAAAAAAAAGTCACAGACAAAGACAGTTTGTGCTGTGCAGGACACATTGAAGTTCATCGTGCTCGTCTGTTAATAATTAAAATGACAGAGTCTGGTCAGTGACCATGTGGGGCACATATTCCATCAATCCATCTGCCTACACATGGTCTAAAGAGACAAAGACACACGTAGTACGAAAGGCTTTTAACAGGCCTGGACTGAAGTGAGAGCTAAACCTTTGCCCAAAACAAGACACCAGTGTCCTGAATGTTCCCTTTTATTGTTTTTTTTTAACAGATATAGCAGGACTGCAGCAACACCCAGAATGATGTGACTCTTCCCATCACATGTCAGATCTCCAGAGGAGGGGAAGCTGGGGAGAACACTAAGTTCAAAGAGATGTGATGGAGCACTTGTGAAACTCTGGAACAGTGGCAAGGGACAGAAAGAGAGAAACAGCTTTGTTTGATCCATAAAGGCAGGTCTCAGAATATGTACACACTTACAAGCATGTGCCAGTGCATTGGCAGGATGCAATGAGTGTCTCGTTTGCCAAGCCAGAATTTACATGTGTTTGTTCATTAAATACTTAGTAAAGACTTCAAGTGAGTCCTGCCAAAGACTTACACAATAATCAAACTTAAAAAGTAGAGCATGCTGTTCAGTCACCGCGTCAATACAGTTTCATACAATTAAACAAAAAGTATTAAACTGTAAAATGACTGCTCTTGTTGAGTTTATCTGTACCTGGCTTGGTTTACAGTCCAACTAGTTCCTAAAGCATTCTCAAAACTAAGATACAATAACTTACGCAAAAGCAGGTTTTTCAATTCTATATCCATAACTTAGCAGAAACAAAGTGACCCACTTTGTGTCTGAAGTGAAACTCTCTTGAATGGCAAACAATAGACGTACACAATCACTAGTGTACCCTGAGAAAAACAAATATGGACACCTACACATACTCTCACACAGCCATGAAGGCAAAAAAAACGAATACACAAATGCCACAGCCAGCTTACCATCTATCTGCGGACAGGAGGAACACTCCCGCCACATCATTTCAGAGTGCTTTTCATCACAGTGTGACAACATGTCAGCTCCAGTCCCCGTCACTACGCCACACTGCATTGATATTCACCAACTGTGCAGCAGCCTGGGACACAACATAACCAAGCCAAAAATATGACACTAGAAGAAAAACTTTCGTGCATTTACTTGCCTACGAACACACCCACATGCTCACACTGAGATCGCTACATCCTTGTGCGTGCATACATACAAATTATAACCACTTTATGTATATATTTTTGTATGCATCCACACAAAAGCATGTCAGAGATATGCTGATGGTAAAAGGCAGTTTAGCTCATTTACATCCACATCAATCTGAATTATTTGTGTGTGTGTGTGTTTGTGCTACATCTCTGAATGCTTCACTATACGGTATCAGGGATCCTTCTTCAACCACCTGTCAACAAGATTGATAAGCTGATTTATTGACTGACTGACACTGCCAATTCTGCATATATTCAATCAAAACCCATCACACAAGCAACACACAAAAAATTACCATTTAGCACCCACCGACATTTTACACCCCTAAGGCAAAGAAGAGGACACCTCGGGCAGAGCAAGCAAGAGAATAGAACCTGTGTGTGTGTGTTATTTTAAATGTGTGCTATTAGCAGGTCGCACTGAGCACCATGATGTGATTAATTACTCTTATTTTTTAACTGTGATGCAAAAATGCTGAAATAAAACAATCACTTGAGGTTTCAGACAAAAAGACAACAGTGAATGGCAAGCATTGTTTTTTTTACACTGCCCTCAAATGAAGTTATTAAGTTTTAGTTTTTTTTATAATTTATTTCAATTGCACGGAGCTGCAGTATAAAGTATGAATTATTGATGATCTCCCTTGGCATGGAGGCAATATGAAATTGATGAGGAATCAAATAGGCGGCCAAGTCAATCTGCTTTACAAATATTGCCTGCATTGGAACACCAGGTAGGCATGTAATGAAATTTCTAGTGCAGTCTTGTCCCACACAAGAGTGCGATTATGTATCCTGTCTTTTGACTGCTCTGTATCTCCCACACAAACATAGCCCTGAGTGTGAATACAAACACACTGGCTGGGGAGATGCATTCAGTGAAGCAATTAAACATCCCTGTGCGTCTGCATACAAGCGATCAGCCAAATCAGACTCTACAGGTAACCTCTATGGAGAGAAGGTAGTGTGGATTAATCCACCCCTGCATGTCCGAGCTGCATGGCTGCTCCACCAACCAGGAGTACTGAGCTTGTTAAAGTTGATTTATTAGGCCTCTGTTTACTTTGGCTTTCCCAGGCAAGGCAAGGTCAACAATAATGGTCCTCTGAATGGGAATAAATTTCATCCTGGATATATATGGCCACTGCTGCTCACCCCCAACAACCTTTCATAGCATGCAAGATCCAATCACCCTACCATCTTATGTACACACCCACGCAGGTTCAATCCTTTAATAACCGGGGCATTACTCAGGAAAATTCTAAATTGGTGGCCCTTCTGCAATGACTTTTTATACGTGCAGTATCCCCCCCTACCATCTCCCCCCTTTTCAAGCTCTGCTTGGTGCTTCATGCATCTTGGAGAGAGCAACTGTTGCATCAGTTAAAGCCCTAATTATTACAAAGCCTGAAGAAGGAGGATAAAACATGGGGGAAAAAAGAGCATCATCATTACAACACAAAAAATTTGTGTGACTCATAACTTCCTTTTAGAAAGACAAACAATTTTATCCATTATTCTGATACTTATTTTTAGCAGTGTCATTTAGTCAGTGTCTCACAGGACACTTTAAGTTTTAACTCCTAAAAGTTAAGATTTCCAATCAGTTTATAGAATTTGAACTCCTTCACTCTCGCAGACTGTCGTGCAAATAAAATATATGTGCCCATTTTGGCATGTTGACATGGATGTTAACATTTTGAACAACTAAATCATTTCACTCTTATCAGAAAAAAAACACACTTTCTTTTGCTGTGCATCTGCCTCATAACTTCACTGGGGAAGAGTCAGAGGAAGATGGAATGAGAGAAAGTGAGTGTGCTATTTCCAGACTTTAATATTAAAGGAAGCAGAGGATCTGCAATAGAACAACATGTCAGTAAAAAAAAACTTATGGTTAGCTTCCCAGAACTCCTCTATTTACAGATGTACCCAAACTGTGCTTTATTTTCCACTGTGGCAGCACCACTGCTGCTTCCCTATAGGTTAACATAACTTTCCAAAATTCTAATGCGGGTTAAAATCACCATACAGGTGTTGTGTGATTCCAGTCACAATTCCTTGCTGGACAAAGAATGACTGTTTGCAAAGGATGTAATGGACTTAAAGGTGCAGCATGTAAAAAAATCCAAGGTTAATGATGTAAATCATTCATATGACATTAAAAACTGTTTCTATTGGTATCTAATCCCTTTACAACAATAACTGTTGTGTTTTTATTCTCTTACAATGAGCCATTTATATCTACTAGCCATGAGTCTACATACATGGTAGCTGCCATATTTGTGCCACCACTTTTTTAGTATGGTGTCTCTAAATGGTCCAAAAAATCTGTGTGTGAAATGAGACCACTGAGCTTTACAAATGCAGTTATTAGCTGTCAGTTTTGAAGAAGTTACCTGTAGTGAAGTAATTTCTGCACCTGAGGCCAGATGAAAACATGTTTTTGTCTGGAAGAATTTTGGCTACTGTTGGCCACTGATCAATCCCAACTGTGCTTAGCATTTAAAGTCTTTTTGTTGCAGCTAGATGCCAGTTATTCCATGTACCTTTAAGGTACAATAAGAAACAAGTTTTATTTATGCTTCCTTTACATACATAAATAGATACATTAGTAAAAAAATAAACACTACCCTCATACTTTCATGCATGCCTTACATCAGCATGGTTGTTAGCCAATATATCCAATAGAGGGCGGTGCAGAGTTCAAAATTCGCCTTTGATTTCCAACGTTTCAGACAATACAAAACATGGCAACTGTGGAGATCATGATAATATATATTCTCAGAAAGAGACATTAAAAAAAGGTAGTGCAGTGGACTGTGATCATTAAAAACGGTCATTAAAAACATTGCAAATTCTTCCTCTTTTTCTTTTCGCTGGTTGTGCATCACTAATACTACACAACACTGCCCCCCCACAGTTTAGAGTTTACTTTTAAAGGCTTAGAGTTACAACTGCATTTTTCACGTAATTCAAGCCTAAAATTGCCACTTCTTCTACAAAGAAAACTGAATCTTTCAAACCCATTTCATGTGTTTATCGATAATATATTAAAACAAAATTTGATTCTGAGAAAATCTGTTGCATCCAAGAAGTTCAGAAAATTAGAGTGTGGATTACATGAGTGCCGCTGTGGGTGTCAGAGTAGTTTGCCACCTTTATCAAATGTCATCCTTTTTTCTCTCCAACATTTGTCATATTTTGTACTGTATCTAATGAAGCAGAAACACCAAGTAAAAAAATTCATGGAAAAAAAATGTATCCAAGGTGATTTGTCAAGATTGTGACATGTTGCTGCAGAGCTCAGCTTGAAGCTCTTTGATATCCTCATTACCTTATCTGTGAGGTTCATAGAAAAAAAAAAACTTAAAGCAACTTTAGTAGAACCCCAACCCCTCCAAATCCACTCTGTGTTCCTCTGTCACAGAGCAAAGTACTCCAGAAATAACCAAACAAGCAGCTATTTAATATTTCCCCACAAGTACTGAAATTTTTTCTGTAATGCCTCAGAGACACACTGGTCAGATTACCATAAACATCTGTACCAATATGCTTAGTTTAATTTAAAGAAATTAACTCTTGCCTGGAGCATACCTCCAAGCTCAGACAAACTGCATTTTAATGCCACTAGTGCTAGCTCATCAATAGCAGCATGCTGTGCCACTTTGTAAAAGTTTATTGTGCATTTAAATATCCCTCAGACAAGATAGCAACACGTGTAATGATGCAATTTAAGCACAAATTTCATCATTGAACAGTAACATGTAAAACACATAGTTTTGAGGGTATTAACACAGTTAAAATAGTGACGAGATGGCAGTGATACCGTTTGTCCAAAGTGTTGGACAATCCCGGGTTGTTCACTGTGTTAACTGAGCGCTGGACTTTGGTGAGAAAACAAGTTATGCTTGTTTATAACGTTTATTATCTCTCTGTTTCTGGGAGCTGGTGGATTATTAAGTCACGACTCACAAAAATTGAACATTTTTCTATTTCCTTGTGTCGCATCGTGTGCACGTTTACGTGAACCAAGGCAACATTTCACATGCACAAAAGTCACCTGTCGCTTGGCTGGAGAAAGGCAGCGATTTTCGCCTCATCACGCAAGTTCCATAGAAAATTAATAGAGAATGCGCAACTTTGCCTCCCGTGTCTCCAGCCAAAAACTTGAGAGGTGTTTGCATCTCGAGCTGAATTAAACCAAAGCGGCTGGGGCTGTAGGAGGAGTCTGCAGCAGAGTGCAGCGCAACAATGCCACTGGTGCTCGATTTGCATCTCAAAACAACACAAGAGCAAACTGCGAAGGAGCAAAATAATCAGACCATTTCATTTTTATGATCGTTGAAAACCCAAATTGTAATTGTGATTAAAATTTAAATAATAACCCAGCCCTAGGGTATATTAATATTTTTTTTAAGAAATGGTCAATAACAGGGAGGAAGCAAAAATGTTAGGTGAACGTGTGGTTCCTCAGCCTCAAAGGATTTCAGAGTATGAGAACATTACTGCAAAATCAGCCACTGACAAGGCTGCACAATGTGAGAATAAGTCAGCATAAAGAGTTTTCCTCCATGCACTACGACCAACATAACAGAAATCTGAACTGGAAATGGGTGGTTTTACTGTGATGCAATTAATAACTAAACCTTTAACAGTGAAGAAGCCATGAACAACAGCTGCAAAGATTCATTCTGTCCCAGCCAGATGCTTGAGCACATCAGCAGCAGCAGCTCTTTAGAGTTTTAATTTACAAAACCTCTGCAGAGCTGTTAAAACTTTTGCCATCATGATTACCTTACCCAGTACAATCAAATACAAACGTGCATTCACTATGCATGCACTCCCCCTCATTTAGAGCAGCCTTTCGCATGAATCAACCAATTCTACTTCAACAACTAATGTGATGTGTTTTCTCAAACTTGAGAGGCTGGGATGACTGTGAGTGAGCATCATTCCAGTCATTAGATCACACTAAACCACAACTCTTGAAGCGGAGAGCTTTAACACCCCATAAATGCTCCACTCAGTCAAAGGCTTTGATGAGGCTTTTGATATGCCCTCACTCCATTAGGTAGTCAAGAGGAATATACTAGCATATAAAAGTGAAATAAAGTCAATTTATTCTAAGCTATACAATATCCTCAAATCAAAGAGTTTCTGTATGTGCTCCAAGGCACAACACCTAGCAGAACGCTTGCACTATCATTTCACTACCTAAGATCATAAAATGTCTAAAAATTAAGACTTAGCTGAATACTGCTGAGAATGTTTTGGTAATTTAGGATCTCTCTGATCACTGTAATAACACTAAAATTGTGAGGCTGCTGTTTGAAACTGCTGACATTGTCTCCATGTTGATGCCTCACCTGCACACAGCGAACAGCTAATCTGTTTCAGATTTCTCAGGGCTAAGGGCCCAGATTAAAATACACATCTCTCATTTCCATGTGAATGAGGAAATGTAAACAACTTAATAGGTGTTTTTTAAGAGGGTTGTCTCACATGAATTTGAATTCATTAAAGTATATTGAAAAGACTTCAGCAAAAATGGATTACCCCCAAATTTTTGGTAGTATCCTGAAAGCCTCTATCATCTCATAATGACGCAATTTCATTATTATTTATCGTCACCATGAGACATGAACTATTTTCAGTGTAGCAGCATTTCCAAAGTTTGATACTCAAGTATGTAATGAGCCAGCACACTTAATGAAAAACATCTAGGCCAGAACAGTGTTCTTTAAAGAAAAAACTACTTATGCACATGATTTACTATTTGTCCACACGAGACAACCACCAATGTTGGCCTCCTGGGATTATCAATGGAAACACAATGAAAAAGTTGGATAGATGTTAATGAATCAGGCCTTCAGTGTTATGCTTTCACTGAATCAAGAATGACACTAGAAAGACAAATGACCTGAGGGGAGTGATAGAGTACCAAAAGTTAGACAAAGCACACTGAGGAAGCAGAAAAGAAAAGAGACATAAAAGGAGAAAGTTGAGATGAAAGTGTCTCAGTTCACGTAAAAGGACGGGCAAAAAATATACAGAGATCTGTTAGAAGAAGAAAGGACTAGAAAGAGTAAAGCCATCGGGATATTATCTGAACATAACTGTGTAACTGATCCAGACACAAAAATCACTAAATCTGTTGTTTAACTTTCATAAATGGATTGTTCAGCACCCTCTCAAAGAAAAACTGCTCCCGTCAAAGTAAAAACTACTCTTTTCTATCAATATGGGTAAAAGCCAGATTTTGTTACTTACCCATACTGGAATCTATATTACATTTAAAAATCCGTGCAGTTCAATGTGAAAGAATCATAAAGATGCGTAGAGCAGTTTTTCAATCACCAAACCCCATGGCATGTTTTTTTTATTTTTTTTTTCCAAACTAATTCTCTCACACATCTCTAATAGGATTTGCTCTGGTCACTTTTAATTGTACTGCTGCACACATGAGGCACTTCAACTGCTTATCGTGCACTCCACTACAAAGGTTTGTCGAAGCTTTTAGACCGTTCAATCTAATCCAACTTAGTACTGAGGCCTAAGACTTTCATTGATGTACACATGAGCATAACCAAAACCTTAGAAGGAACAGGTGAACATTGTTACATCTACCTAAAATATAACCAGAAGAGAAAAATAATGCACTAGCAAGGGGAAGAAGCTTGCAAATGCAAATGTGCAGAAACCAAGTCATTGCAGCCTGTATGTATTCTTTGTTGATCTGATTTGAGGGAAAAAAAACATGTTGATAAACGTAAATCAAAACAGATAATCTCTACTTATGTCTTTCATAGGTTGAAGAGCTTTAAGTGGTCTTACTCTTGGTTCCTGTTTCTATCAAGCTAATTTATCATCCTGCTTTATGAGGCCAGCAAAATGTATCGCCTTCCAGGTCATCTGAATCTATCTGCTAGTGTTAATGACTTTATCAGGCACTACTTCATAAACTGTCTTGCAGCCCAGTGCTGTTCACAAAAAGGTTAGTTGGTCCTATATACCAGAACTATGTTGGCAATCACGGAAGATAACAAAGAGCAGTAAAAGAAATGCTTATAACTCACTGCAATCCAGATAACTTTATGCTTGAACTGCTTCTAAAAGGTAAAACGAATATTATAAGCTATATCATATTCACTTTGAGCAGGTTATTTAGGGATAAGACTAGGTGACACTCATGCACACAGACATATGCATGCTCACTAACACACATGCACAAAAACCCTTCTCTGTAAATAATTACTAGACTTTTCATCCACACTAATTACAGAACTGATTTGCAGTTTAGACAAAAAGCCTTTCCATCCTGGGAACCATCAAGATATAATCATATATTTAAAAAAAAAAGCTTTAAAAAAAGATGGTATTCTTATTATCTAATTACTTCTGCCTATGCCCTTGAGGTTATTTAATTTGTTGAAAGACCATGAAAATCCCTGGCTCTTGTGGCTAAAATAATTAGGATCTTTATTTGCCCAAATTCAATAAGACAGCTCATAAACAAGAGCAAGCAATATTAGACTCTCCAGACGGGCCAAGTTAGATACAAATTAGGCAAATGCTGCTGAAACGTGCGTAAATGTGCACCTCTGACAGCAGTGACAATGATTTCCTCACTGTGCCCACATGCCACCTCATAAACAGGACAACAAAGCATCAACTTGTCATAGGGAACTGATGCCTGTTGAAGGGACTCAATTGTGAAGCAGTGAAAACCAGTTTTGGTTTAAGAGCTAAATGAAACTATTAAGACAAAAGGAAAAGAAACAAATTCATCAAAGTCAGATTAAGTGTTGTGAAAAGCTTGGACTGTCAGTGCAGCACATGAAAGGGCAAAGCAAAATCCATCAGTGACAGATTAACAAGGAAAATGAAATGTCTTAAGACTACAATTTAGAAGGGAGTTCATCTGCACTGGTGAGAATCAAAGAAATGACAATGACTGACAAAAGATCTCTCTCCTGTCTGATGTGCAAAATGGTGGCATGCAATATTGCTCCGTTTAAAAAAGAGACATTTTTCAAAGTCCTCTAAATCAAACTCCTGAAAGGATTTGCTGAATTCATTACTAGGATGCGTGGGTTCAAGTTAAACAGTCGAGCTAGAAAAAACAGGTTTGTGCAAAATCATAGCGACTCAATCTACACTTTAAGTGGCCTAGTTACTTGATATAACATCATTATTTGCTGTTTATATTTCAAAGAGTAGAATTTCAATTGCTTTCCATTAAAAAAGATCCATTTATATTACTTAGGTGTTCATATTTTCTCCTCTCTCAAAGGTAGCCTAAAACCACATTCCAATATCAGACACAATGTGCACTCACAGAGGATGTAGCGTTTAAAATCAGAGTGAAAGGTTGTAAGGTCAGATCAAACCTTGTCAAGCTACATCAAATACTGCCTTGCTCTTAAGCATCCATAAATCGCTTTTCTTTCAAATGCCAGCTATTGCACATTCAACTATTTCTACCAGTCACTTATTCCAATGCACCCACACATGTGTCCATGGCAACCCTGAAACCACATGGCAAGCCCACCCACCACCCATGAAAAATCCCAATTTAACCCCTGCCTACAACCATCCTGTTAACATCCATCATATCAAGCAGATGTGGTATCAGAGAGACAGCAACAAATATGTTATCTCAAAAATCCATTTGTAGCCTAAATTAATACGTTTTTTTTTAAAACCAGCACCAGATCGATAAAAAACAGGCGCTACTTGAAGTAAGTCAAAGATAACACGAAGATATTGAATATCAAACCTCACTTTATCTGTAAAAGCCATTCCAAAAAGCAAATGCTATTGATATTCCTTTTTAATTTTAGTGACATGATGCATGTTTTCTAATAAAAGCGACTCCCCTTCCCTGGTCTGGCTTGATGCCCCAGAATGATGTCAAGGAAATGTTTAGTGAACCTAGAGAAAGATGGCACTGGGCCATTGTTCACAAAGGGAAACAAAAGGAACAGACAATAATAAAGAAACAGAAAAACAACACACACCACTCCCTCTTCTGAGAAATCTAAAATTCAGAGGGGCAGAAAATCCCCAGCCAAATTTGGAGCTGCTTTGCTTACTCCTCTGTGTCCATTTCCTCCAAAGCTCAAATGACCGCTGCAGCGTGTCTCTGACCAGCATATTAAAAAAGCCTCATTTAATGCTCGTATTCCTCCAGGGAATAATAAAGTCGCTTGATAATGAAGTTAAGCTTTGTAGAATGAAATGTCCCACTATCCTGCAACAACCCCTCCTTCCTCCTTCTCTATCCTTCTTCACTTATTCGACCAGCTGAAATCCTTTTGTGTCTGTGTGCACTGAGCACATACTGATCTCAGCGTGGCACGAACTGCATTCCTAGGGCTTTCTTTAGCTTTGTGCAAAAAAACTAATAAATCTAAAATGCCTCCTCTCCCCATGCTGAGGATTAGGCCTCGATAGAAGCTATGGTTTTACATGGGGAGAGGATAATACCATAGAAATGGAACCCTGCTTCTGCCACATCGTGACAGACTAGAAGAAAAAAAAAAACGCTGAAAGGCCACTATAGCCAATGATGTCTCTTTAGGTGAATGCTACAAACTGAAACTCTGAGGAAAATGGCTGTGAGGGACGTTTATTCACTTAACCTGTTCTTGGCATGATCTGTTAATACAATGAGCTGATAATGCAGTTTATTAGAGCTTTCCCCAGGTTGAGCCTGTCATAAAACCATGCAGCATAGGCAGGGAGACTTAAATCTTCACAGATGTGTCTGCCAAGACACGCAATACTTACATGCGTACTGGTGTATGTTTGTAAATACTATGAATTATATCTCATTACATGGGAAACACAGCAGGAAACACTTCCCTGTGATACAGATCCGCGTGTACACCTACGTAAAACACAAGGAGGAGCTATATTTTCCCCCTAAGGGTCAGATGTCATAAAGTCACAAGTTCATCAGAAGCTACTTGCTATTTTAACACAAGCATATAGTTTTTTTAGACCCTGCTCCCGCATTTTTATGCCCTAGTAATACCCATAATACTTTGCAACAGAATTATTCACACAACAAAAATCCTGTATTACTATATCTCCATGTCCGTGTGACAGGCGTACTGCTGTATATAGAGTAAGAAAAACCCACATACAAGTAAGCGCATCACTTGCACCTCACAGCAACAACATACCAACAACTGAATACATTTTTCAGAGCCAAAGACCACCTCCAGTCATACTGGTAGGTAACATACTCCCTCTGAGTGTCTGAGCTAAGCTTCCTCTAAACAGGCATGTGGGAGTCGACACAGCTCAGCCCACACATCAGTGTGTTTACATAGCAGTGCACTGTCTCAGTGGAGAATGCATTATGGTTAAAGCACAGGAATATACATTAATTAGTGTTTTTAAGTACAGTTAAAATAACATGCTTGAGACAGATTTTGTGATGAGATTTTTGTTTACGCTGTTGTTTGCCTACAAACTTTAAAAGATGACATTTTTAAGTGATCATGCAACATCTGAAGATACATTTAGTGTTTGCTTTATACATAAATGTATAATGGTGTCAGTACAAGAAATAAACTAAGACAGAGACTTGCACAGCACATGGAACTTGGTTTTTTTTTTACAGAGCAGACAAAGAAGACCCCAACCCTCCACCTTCTCCACATTGTGTTGTTTAAAGCTGTAAGGAAGCTCAGGTACAAAGGTGAAATGGTTACCTTCCACCCCCTTTCTTTGGTGTGATGTCTGCCTGCTCACCACGCCACACTAACACAGAACGTTATAGAGCTCTTCTCTCTTTAAACACTAAAGATCGGGCTCTCCGCTCAGTACCATTTACCAACATCAAGGTGATGCAAACGCCAAGGCGTTAACTCTACAAAGTACATAAGTTTCAGACAGAGACGCATGCTCTCGATAGAGAGCTGGGAAGAAAGTGTTAGTGGAGGAGGGGAGAGGTGACAGGCATGTGAGGAACACCTTCTGAAGTGTCAAAAGATGGGCTCAGCTGATGAAAGAGGATAGGAAAGAGGAAGGGAGGAGAGGAGGGAGGGGGGAAGCATGAGACAGAACGAGCTGATGTCACATCTGAGGCAGTGGAGAGACTTTCAAGTTGGGAGCATTGGCTCTGTATTCCACACAGAAGCCTTTCTGGTTGAATTTTAAGGTTGATGTGTTTGCACATTTGTGTTTGCGTGTGTGTGAGGTAAAAAGTACATGATAAGTATATGCGCAGTGTGTAACAGTTGTTTTGCTTGTGTATACTGACGAAGGAAGACAATGAAGGGGTGAAAACAGAGGTCTGTTCCTGATGTGTACAAGTGTGTAGGTGTAGCGATGTATGCAGGCTGTTAGGAAAAGCTTGCATATAGGCTATGAAAAATTTGCAACATTGCACCAAAGGTTTTAATTAATTTACTTCGGTCCTACTCATCTCTGCCTGAAAGGAAAAGGGGAGAGTAATGATTAACAGTAATATACACATAAGACCACCTCTCTTCAAACCTGAAAAATTGATTTGCTGGGCCTGGACTTGCATAGAAAATTGCTGCAAAACAATCGACGCCTCTAAAGTTTTGTGAGTCCAGCTGGGTATCTCAACTTGGAGGAGACTAAACAAGGGCTTCCATGTGGACACAGGGGAAACCAGGGGAAGACAAAGACCTGTCAATAGTGCTTCGTTTTCCATCAACTCTGCTCCTTAATCACCCTGGTCTTAATGCGCCTTTCTATCCAACTGGCCCACTCTCATTCCAATATATCCAGCATGAGCTGGGCCTAAACAAACATCTACCTGTGTCTTGCTCACTCCGTCACAGAGCGCTGCCCTCATCCATCTAAGCCAATAGCAAAGGTCTTCATTACAGAGAGTGGCAAGAGGGTTGAAGAAAGTTTGTCTATATTGATGGTGTCTCCATTGCCTTTTTCACTTTGAAAACTCACTCCCCACAGTAATTACCTCCTCTGCCCCCTTACTTCATGGTTAATGTTTTAAGTCCTTACAAAGACAATTAATGCATTTTTTTCGCCCTCACAACAAGTTTTCAAAGAGGCAACATTAATATGCACAGGTATTATCACAGAAATGTTGGAGACAAGGTTATTAAGGTAGTGGCTGCCTAGAAGATACATAATACAATAAAAGCTAAACTTTAAAAAGGGTTTGAGTCACAAAAGCAATGTTTAACACAACTGTGGCAGAAACCTCATTGACACCGAGTTAATTAGCACTACCCCCAGCCAGCATCTCAGGGTGTGAGAGGGAGGACTTAGGGGAGAGCATACTGCCTTTGTGTCAATTGGAGTAAATGGTTGGCTTCCCTGTTGAGCTCCCATCAACCCTTCGAGCTTCCTGCCGTCACGTCTCACTTAATGATAATTATTTAGAAGGCAACACTGAAAAAGTTATTCTTTAGATTTGAGGGTTGACTTACTAAGCCTACCACAAATTTAAGCAAGCTAGTTCAGGTAGACAACTCGAGTCGCTCAGCTGCTTCTCATGTGATCTGCCTCACATGTTAAATACTACATATCAAACATATCAATACAATCTGATTTATGCGGTCTGTCCACCACTGCTCCTGCCCTTAAACACTGCCCACTGTTTGCTTTGTCCACCACCCGAGCATTTACCTGTAGGCTCCAAGGCAAAAAAAATCATTTTCAGTCTTCACTCTAATATTAAATTGAGCAAAACATGTATGCACAAAGAGTGATGGGATTGAAGAATTGTCCCCAAACTTCAATTATATTTTTAATAAATGTTATACAAATATTAACATTTGATTCTTCTGACTGAAATTACAATTAACTACTAAGTTTTGCAACTAGTTGTCTAACACTTTGATCATGCATCCCAGAAATTTAAACCAATAAATACAGAAGTCTTGAAATGGCTGCTATATACATAACCCCATAGTTATGGGGTTTTAAGTACTGTCATTCTAAAAATATGAGATATAGGAACTGAAGATGAACATCTCTAACTTGTCGCTGACCTGCGCGACCTAAATTCAGCAGTTATGCAAATGTAACAGCAGCTCCTGCCTCTAAGGCGGGAATTGGTTCTGTCAAAAATTCCGAGGTCATTGGAAAAACTTCCTATACTTAATCTGATATTTCTGACTACATTTCATCAAACTTAACATAACATTCACAGTTTGCACCTTTTCCACAATAATAAATCTTCAAAACTCTAGATCAGGGTTCTCCAATTCGGTCCTACGAGGGCCGCAATCCAGCAGATTTTCCATGTATCCCTGCTTCAACACACATGCATCAAATTAAATGGATCTAACAGCCAATCAAGTTCTGCACAATGACTCATTATTTTGAGTCAGGTGTGTTGAAG
>JBAMHW010000007.1:16644449-16660176 GCA_037177495.1 Rhadinocentrus ornatus | reverse complement strand
GAGAAAAAAAAGACCAAAATGTTGGCAGACGGAGACACTTTTTGAACCCCCCCCCCCCCCCCCCCCGCCATGCTCAGTTTACCATTTATTTATTTTTCTGTCATTTGCTTTTTCTCAACCACAAACAATTTATTGCTAATACTCTTACAGAAAGTGTCTTGTTTATAAAAAACAGATTAACTTCCTGAGACCTTGCATCCTCATACAAGGACATCACATAAAGTGTTTGGTTGCCTAAACCAAAATATTAAATTCTGTGTAACTGGAACCCGTTGAACACTTAAGACATTTTTCAAAATGACATTTCTATCTACATTATATATAATAAAATCACAAAAATAAGTATAAGCATAAATGATAAAATTCTATTTATTGGTTCCTCCTAACCCCAAATAGCTAGAAGAAATCTTTAACGCAAGTCAAACTAAAGCTAAGGTCTCAGGAGGTTAAGCTAAATATCTTATACAGAAAACATGAATTGATCTGATTCATGAATAATAGAAAATTAAGACCTAACTAAACGTTTCATTTTGAGGTATATTATTAGCAAAATGTCTGCTGCATGCTTTTAAATACCAAAACTTTCTGTTTTCCCAAAATTTATAACAAATTAGGCTCCATAGCCTTAAATTTGTGACTTGCTAAATTTCACATAATTCACAAAAACAGATGGAGAGAAGAGGTAAAAGCAGCTGTCTGTGAGAACATTTACTTTGATGACCAGTCCTAAACATGTACCTGTTAACAAGAGAATAGTAATAGCTAGAAGTGACTGACGGCACATCAAGAACATCCGATAAAGTTTCTGAGCTGAGAGCGGAAACGGAACAAATCGGACCAGTTTAATGCCTGTGTAGCAACTCAACTCTTTCAGCCTTCAGCAGGCTTTAAGGATAAACTAAGTCTCGCACTTCATTGTCCTCATTTCGTATTTTCAATGATGATTAATATGCATGTAATTTAAAGACCTTACTATGTTGATGATTTTAAAGTATCCATGTTTTAATGGCCGTTACCTTTACGGGGAATCCACCAGATTCCAGTAGCAATTGTTTGGCTCAGACCAGCAGCTATGTTCTGCCTGGTGTGATCTGGAAAGAATGAGACTAGAGACATTTCGTTTTCACGTTGAAATCTGCATCATATGGAGCGGCTTGACCATAGGTCCATAGCGGTGGCGAAACATTGGACTGTAGCCAGGTCCTTCACAACACTCATCATACAGGGCAGGGAGAGACACGATTAAAATAGTGACGAGATGGCAGTGATACCGTTTGTCCAAAGTGTTGATGAGTTTCTTAAATCCTGGGTCGTTCGCATGTGTTAACTGAGCGCTGGTCTTTGGCGGGAAAACAAGTTATGTTTGTTTATAATGTTTGTTATCTATCTCTGTCTCTGGGAGCTGGTGGATTATTTAATCACAATTCACAAAAATTTTATTGATTTTTCTATTTCCTTGTGTCGCGTAAGCCCCCGTGTGCACGTCTACGTGAACGAGCGCAACATTTCACATGCACGAATGTCGCCTGTCACTTGGCTGGAGGAGGGCAGCAATTTTTGCCTCGTTGCGCAAGTTCCATAGAAAATTAATGGAGAAGGAGCAACTTTGCCTCCCGTGTGTCCAGCCCAAAACTTGTTTGCATCTCGAGTTGAATTAAACCAAAGCGGTTGGGGCTGTGGGAGGAGTCTGCAGCAGAGCGCTGCAATGCCAGTGGCGCTTGATTTGCAACACAAGAGTAAACTGCGAAGGAGCAAATAATCGGACCACTTCATTTTTATGATTGTTGAAAACCCAGATCGTAATTGTGATTAAACTTTGATTAATCGCCCAGCCCTAGTAAGTATATTTGAACTCAGAAGCAAAATGAGATTTTGGTTTGATTAAGTGCCGTGCGTCCAATTCCACAACACTACAGGCATTGCAGAAAACAGGTTAAAATTTAGCGAGTGGACTGAGGAGCAGCTTAGAAGAAGCGAAACAACATATGATGAATTTCAGTATTTATAGTTTATATTGGTACCTTTAACAGCGCTGGGAAATATGATAACCTAAACTTTTCAAAAGCATTTTTGTGCAATACGATATTCAATTTGGTCCATTTCTTCCATGGACTTAGGACTTCAGTAAAGGTCATGCAACTGCCCCTAAATGAAACATGCAACGTCAACCTTGCAGGAGTCTCAATTAAGGATATGCACCTGTACTGCACACAAACACATTATTGTGTTCAAATCTAAAAAAAAAACAAAAAACTAATTATTGGTGTTAACACATCGTTCAAAGAAAACTTAATTAAAGATCCACAGACTTGCTCTTTATTTTGGTGACTGATAAGAAGCCAAAGACATGGTACAGTTTCTTTCACAGTGAGACAAGTTTTAGTCTCAGCCTCAGTCCTATCTTGTTCAATGCTGTTCAGTATTCTAAATCAACAATGTATTTCTGTGAGTTTCAATATGCAACAGCGTAGGGTGTTTATGCAGCCATTACCAGTAATATGTCCCGAAGTAGCCCAAGATTTAATTAATAAACATTGCCTTTTTCAGTCATCTGATTTTGCTTTGATATTTTCTTTCCTCGTTCACTAATGGAAAGCAGAAAGGGGAAGGAGAAGAGATATGGTGTGGGGTGTAACAATTTATTATTTTGCAAACCTTGTTTGTTCTTCAGCCCCATGATGACCAGCACATCCTCTGTTTCTTTTGGAACTTGTATGGTTTTTATTTTAAAATGAAGACTAAGGCTACTCCACAGTGTATCAATCAGTGTGACTGATATTTGAAGATGCATGAAACCAAGCTGATGGGCTGGGGAGCTCTGTGAGTGTGTACGTGTGTGTTTGTTTGTGTGCAGTCGTGAGTGAGTAAAGCATCATGTGTTCACAGGGATGGTTAGGGTGGAAAGGGTTGTCATTATTTTTTCCCAAAGCATGGGGTCAGCAGGATTGCTGTAGAATTCTCTTCCCTTGTTACCATGCATGAAGCTTCTGTCAACAGACTTGGACCATCTGTCTCATTATTTGTCACATCCTTGTTTTTCTGTAATCCAAAACTCTGCTTCATGTTGTCAGTAAGGAGTTGCATTTATGAATAAGGTAAAGAACGAACAAGTAATTAGGAAGCATAGTTAGCTATGTATGTGTGAAGCACTCTGGGCCTTATCCCATAAGCATTATAAAACTTTAGATGAAAGACGAGGTACTGAAGGAAACATGTTTGCTTTCCTAACAAAAGAAAAAGGCTAATTCTCAGCCTCAGTTTTTCCAATCATTAAACAACCCATATCTGTTATGGTGTTTAAAAGTGGCACTAAAGCCAATATTTTGTAGAAATGCAATTTAGACTTTATAAAAGTTTTCGTTTGTGTAGAACACGTGTTTTCTTTATCTTAGAACAGAAAGTTTCTATAAAAAAAGAATAAAAAAGATGTGTTGCCTTTAAAGCATGCTGCAGTGTCATGTAACTACAGCAACCCAAAAACCACAAATCAAACTCAGCCATTTAGATTGGCATTTAGCATTTTTCCCAAATGTTGGAAAATGTGAAAGTTTAGCAATTAGCTAGCTTAAAATCAAGCTGTGTGAACAAAAGTAAAACAAGAGGGTCACAAGAAACTTTCTGTCTCACATAAAACAAGACATCTGCTCAAAAGGAGACAGAAGAAGACTCAGACTACACGGACATGATGGTCATGTGTAGAGAGCACATGTGCAGATTCATTTTTAAGGCGTTTAAAAATCGCTATGCCTACGATAAATAGAAGCTTTCAGAGCTAAGCATGAAATGTTTATGCCGTATTTAACTGTCAGAGACAAGTCACAGAGTGATAGAGATGAAGGGAGAAAAAAACGAAAAAGGAATTGCAGTGATTAAACAAGTACAGGCAAACGATTCAAGCCAACCATGCATAGCAAATAGCTCTCACACTCAAAGTGAGGGCATTGTCTTCAATCAGAAGGTAATTTATTGACTTTCATTTACAAAGTCATATAACTAGTGATCAAGCCCTTCAGCCGTAAAATGCAATAACTAGAGAAGTGTTTTGTGAACAAAGGCAAATAGCAAGACCCCAAACATCATTTATATTCTCTTCATATCCCATTAGATTGGTTCAAAATGTGTTTTAAGTTAGGGTCATGTCATACACAGTCAGGCTCAAGTTTAAGGCTCATTTTCATTACACTGTATGAACTGTCAACCCTGCTATTCCATCATTTTGTTTCCAGAAGCAAAAAGCAACACACCAAATGTCTGAAATAGACAGGAGGAACAACACTGGATTCTGTCTCATGTTACATACAGATAATAATCAGTAACTTCTACAGTTTGCTTTTAAGTCATCTCAGTAATTGAACTCATCAAGTAACACTTATTGCAGCTTTTGAAGATTAACTTAAGGCAGTTATTGCACGAAAAAAACAAAAAAACAACAAATTGGCATAAAAAAACTAATAGATCATACTTACACAGTCAATTTAGTCAAAAGCAGAATAATCTTGGTCCATCCCACAGCATTTCTGAAACTTTTCTCTGTCAACCAGAGGCAGAAAGACTTGTCCATCAGAGAGAACAAAGTCCTCTAATTGCCTCCTTCCCCTCTCGAGTCCTATATAGCACAATGTTAATAACAAACTGATGAGATATTCATTAAGGTTCCAAATAAAAACAGTCTCTCCATGATAAGGAGTGAGTACATTATAATTAAAGTGATGCTTCACAATTTTCATGAGGCCATAGAGCCTGAAAACTTAAAAATTGAACAACTTAAAAGAAAGCTATTGAGCAAGATTGTTTTACTGTGCATTTGAGTCTAAGGTATAAAAAGAATTATTACCATAGGTGTTCAGGCAGCGGCTAAAAGAGCCCTCTGAGTTATTCGGGTAATTTGCTGACAACAGTGATACCTTGTGGCAGCTTTACCCTACAGTCTGCTGGACCTGGTCCAGTCAGAATTAGTTACACTGCTGACCACTGAGAGAAAGGGCAGGTTGGAGATTGTAATTGGGCATTTCACTTCTCCCTGTCGTGAACCGTCTTTCCATCACTTTACCCGAGTGCTCCTTTATTTCTCTTCCTTCTTGTCTCTACCCAATTCTGTTTTGAACCTTCCACCTTTTCTTCTAACCATCCATTTTTCTCAACTCCATTCTACCATATCTTCACACTTCGAAAAATCTTTCAGTGGCTTCACACACAAGGCCAAGAACAGCGGTAAGATTTCTATGACCTTTGCCCTATGCATCTTGTAACCTTTTCAGCCTTCACCATTGAACTGGCACAGCTCCTTCTGCTCACAAATATGTATTTAAGTTAAATAACAAAACATGAGATCAGTACTTAAATGTTCAACTCCTTTTCCTATCACAGGTGAAACTCAAAATATTTGAATATCACACAAAACTTAATTTAATTCAGTAATTCAACTTCAAAAGTAAACTAATATATTGACTCATTATCTGCAAATTGAGATTTTTCAAGCTTTAATTTATCATTTTGATGATTGCAGCTTACAGCTTATGAAAACCCAAAAATCTAAACATTAGAAAATTAAAATAGTATTAAAGAGTGCCACACGCTAATCAGATAATCATCATTGACACCCTCCACAAGGAGGGAAAGCTTAAAAAAGGTAATTGCAAAAAGGGTGGATGCTTTCAAAGTGCTGCATCAAAGCACATCAATAAAAAGTTGAGTGGAAGGTAAAAGTGTGGATGAAAAGGGTGCACAACCAGCCGGGATGACGGCAGCCTGGAGAGGAACATCAGGAAAGGGGCATTCAAAAATGTGGGGGAGCTTCACAGGAAGTGGACTGAAGCTGTGTTATTGCTTCAAGAGCCACCACAAACAGACGGATCCTGGACATGGGCTTCAAATGTCATAAATCTCTTGTCAAGCCGCTCCTGAACAAAACATGTCAGAAGCGTCTTACCTGGACTAAAGAAAAAATGAACTGGTCTGTTGAGTAGCGGCCCAACTTGCTCTTTTCTGATGAGAGCACATTTTGCATCTCATTTAAAAAAATCAAGGCCCAAGAGTCTGGAGGAAGAATGGAGAGGCAACAATTCAAGACACTTAAAGTGCAGCGTGAAGTTTCCAGTCTGAGTTGATTTTTGGAGCCATGTCATCTGCAGGTTGGTCCACGGTGCTTTATTAAGTCCAGAGTCAACGCAGCCGTCTGCCAGGAGGTTTTAGAGCACTTCATGCTTCCTTCAACAGAAAAGATTTTTGGAGATGCTGACTTAAATTTCCAGCAGGACTTGGCACCTGCCGAAACTGCCAAAAAAAAAAAATAAAATAAAAAACCTGGTTCAATGACCAAGGGATTACTGTGCTTGATTGGCCAGCAAACTCTCCTGACCGGAAACCGCATTGAAAGTCTTAGAAGAGAATGATGAGACACAACACACAGTTGAAGGAAGCTATTGAAGCATCCTGGTCCATTACACCCAGCAGTGCCAGAGGCTGATAACATCCACGCCACAAGGCAGTAGTTTATGCAAAATGGGCTCAAACCAAGTACTGAGTTCATATGCATGACTATGCTCTTAAAATGGTCAACACTTCTGCATTTAAAATTTAAAATATTCTAATTTTCTAATATTTAGATTTTTGGGTTTTCATAAGTTGTAAGTCATAATCATCAAAATTATAATGCATAAATGCTTGAAATATCTCAACATGCACATATTGAGTCTATATAATATATTAGTTTCCCTTTTAAGTTAAGAATTTTTTTAGTTTCACCTTCATATCACCAGTAACATATTGACAGAAATGACAAAGCATGCACACATTAATTCACTATGAAATACAGACATACGTGCACAAAATGAAAGCCTTGTGTGTAATACAAGATATGATATATGTGATAGCACTCAACATCACCAGTGACTGAATACTGATTTGTATTTCTATTATAAATTATTTTTTGGATCCAAAGGTACACAAAAGCAAAAGACCTTGCATAAAAAACCCAGCTTTCACAGACAAGGTAACTGGTACACAAACTATTAGCCTTTATACTCTAAAACTCAAGCATCATATGAAGCAAACAGAAACATGTAGCCTAGTCCACCTCCAATTGTAAATGATGGCCATTTGTCCAACAATGCCAGTCCATCCATTAACAGACAGGGCACTGTGTACACTAAGCATGAGCCCACTGGCAAACAATACAAATGGGACTAATGTCCACAAATTGCCTTTTTTACAACAACGATGTAACACTACTTTGAGTAATTTCTGTTTCATATTAACCAGTTATAACACCTAGTGGAAAAGGCTGTGATACTTTTATCTGTCAGCTGAAAACATGGATGAATGAAGCTATTGTCATTTGACCTCAGGAAAAGGGAGGGAGGCAAGCGGGTCACACTAATGTGGACCAATAATCTCTCCCAGAGTCATTAGGATGATCAATGCCGTTCTAATGAGATAACATCTGGAACAAAAGATCCTAATAGCAGACAGCTGCTGGGCAAAGTGAGGTAATTAGGAGAACATTCAGTGATGCTAACTAAAGCTGAAGCCATTGTGCCAGGTTCGGGACCCCATCCTGTTAAACATCCAAAAAACAACATGTTGAATATTTCATACCTCTAATAAATAATAATGACGCTGAAATATCAATGTTAATGCATGAGAAAGAAGAGGTGGGGGAATAGAAGGCAGGAATACTTCAAAATCTCAGTTTAACGTGAATGCTTATCGAGCAGCACTAAATAAGTCAATTACGAAGAAAATCTGTTTTGAGGTAACCTTTCAGCTTATTAAATAAGCTATAAATCAATCTTTAGAGCAGAATGAGTGGCTGGCTTTTAATGAGTGCACATGTATAATCTCTATTTCCCCAGTTTGTGCATATAGAAGCACACAGTGCATTTCTGAAGGTTCACCACTACTTCCAGATGTACAACCTGAAGCAGCACAATGGTGATTTAATTGACTCTATTTAAGTGGCTCTATTAGATGACAAAAACGTGAAAAGAAATAAACAAGAAGATCTACCTCTAGACACTGTCTGAGCACAGACGCTGGATCCAATTAGTTCTATGCATTGAAAAGAAAATAACTGAGAGCAGTGTCAAAAAGAAACTTCTTAATAGTCTCTATAAAAGTGTCTGAACAAGTCTTTGGAGATCATGAATAAATATAATTACTATGTACAAAGAAAACTGTTTGGTCTAACATGGGTTTAAATGATACTCCACTGTTAGACCCAATGGTATTAATTATAGATAATAATAGGGGAAAAGGGGGAAGGATGAAAAACCAAAAAGCCCTGGACAAGTCTACATCAATAACACTGTCTTTTAAAATTAATTTAATAAACCTATATATAATTAATAGTTGAAATCTGACTCCAAGATTGCCATACTTTGTAGCCCTTTGAGCTTTTATGTGGTCTCACTCCTTCTCCTTGCTCTTTCATTAAGAACTGAAATAGCATCTAATATAATAAAACACAAATTCTCTTTTCTAAGGCAAAAACTATTCAAAATTTAAAAACTAGGTATATAAAAAATAATTTAAAATTCATTTTAAAGAACAGAGAAAAAACAAGTTACTCTTACTATTAAATACAATTTACTCTCAAATAAATAAAAAAATATTCTTTATACTTTATTCAAATATTTCTTTTTTAAAGAATACATTGACTTTTACAGTAATATGTTACCATAAACTTAGATTCAACATAAAATCCATCATTGTACAGTGTGTATGGGGCAGATACTGTGTCCACCAGCAGACTACATTAGTATGGGTGGTTAGGGAAATGAGAAGAAACATATCAGGGTTTGAGTGCAGTGCAGTCGACATTGCAACAGCACTTCTCCTTAGAGAGTACAACAGTAGCGGTGAACAGCTCCCAACTAACAGTAATTGGTTTTAAAATAATAGAATTCATTACAGTTATGGCGCTTGTTCAGAAATGCAAACAGGGGAAGAAAAAACATTCACTAGAGACTTGGGCTGAACTGCTTCACTAAAAACCATGGGGAGATGAAAGGCATAATTCAAATGACAATTTTAGAACCTTTAGTTCATTTATATCAGACGCTCAGAAGATGTTGCCGGGATAATAACATCAAGACTTTTTTCCTTCTTCTTTTGTTCTAGTTGAAGTGCTTGGAAAGAACTTTTTTTTTTCTCCCTCTCAGTTTCATTCTTTTATGGTGGCAAATTCCTCTTCCATACACAAGACGAGAGGAGACACACAAACAACCTAGCAAACAACACCCATCAATAGCTGAGACAGCTAACCTAAAGCTAACATGGGAAAGCTTGACAGGAGAGAAGAAAGAACGCCTCACATATGACAATAAATTTGCTGCATGTCTTATTAAATGATGCCGTAATTGTACACATCAGGGGTCTGTGTTGTTAGGTTCTATGTTGTTATCACATCCAGATGTAGACCGCGTGTATGTGATTTAAGGCCAGCTCCGCAGGTGTGAAGCCATTCACCAAATCAGCATTAAAAACAATCGTTTCTCAGGGCCACTCAGGACATAAAGAGACAGGTCAACCATTCTCAACATGATTGGATGTCACCTCTCATGCTGCGTCCATAGCCAACATCAAGGACATCACCATTAGGAACACTATACATCTGCCATCAAATCAGCCTCAGGCCAATATCAAGTAATTGGCCCCATTCTAACAGAGTGCCTGATACAGTCTGACTACAGATTGATGGAGCCAAAAACCTTTACGACATATGTGAACATAACATCAGGGTTGAACGTTATTACTATTATTTGCTTTATTTTTCTCATATTCACGTGGCAAAGTACCTGACAAAGAACAACAGCACCATATGGCTGTGCATTAAAAATTGAAGCAGGATGCTAGTGACAGCACTCGACACGAATGACAAGGTGGAAGGAGTTGAAACAGAGAACACAGCATGTGTTGGGGAGCAAAGATCTTCCTTCAGCTATTCTCCTTCACCAACATTTAAGCTTAAAAGCAACCTGGGCCATAACTGAGCCGTTTCTAACAAATTCTATGTGTCACAGCTGTTAAAACAGTAAGTTGTGTCTCATAAAGAACTCAGGGTGTCTATAGGCAAGTAAGACTCACATGGATAGGTGGGCTGAGAGGAGTGACGGGGTTTGACGTTTGAATTTCTGAGGAGAAAATTTTTTTTTTAAAAGTGAGTCTTTGACATGGTGTCAGTGCATAAAGTGCTTTGTACAAAACATCCAGGGGGAAAACAATGACATGAATAGTAGGTTTTGTAAACTTAACTGATGTGTTGTCTGTAAAAGCAGCATTTGTTCAACTGTAAACACAACAGGTCTGACTATCAAGAGTTAAAGTAGTACATGCTTCCTTACAGGTTCACATTGTTTTAGTGAACGCCACTTTTGCACCTTCGTTAACGGATATAAATTAATGAATCCAGTCTCTCTTCCACTTCTGTTTACACCAAGATGAAAGAATTGGTCACTGAAGACACAGCTAATCTAAATGCTGCTGAGCCATTTCACACTTATTCTTTCCTTTAAACAGCAGCTGTCTAACAAACGGCATTAGTGGCACACATAGTGGTGTGTTGCATTGGCTGAGAGAAACCCATTAGGTCAATTCCATAGCAACAATGTGGTTTCTCAGGACTATGAAGTCCACCAGTGCAATGGACGATTCAATAGCCATCTACTGCCACCAAGTGCCGGCCTTCAGTACTGCAATTGTGGCATGAGAGAAAAGAGTTACAGAGTCTGTCTAGAGTCAGACCTTCATCAAAGGTGACCAGCTTTTGTATTTACTTGAGAGCAGCTCAGTCAAAGCTGTCGTGAAACACCATCTCAATATCATTACTTTGCTCTCACAGAGAAACCTTGGCAGACTACAACTGAAGCCGGACAAAGAATAGACCGTGTAATTTGCAAAAAGCTGCAACCACTTTGGCAGTGTAAGATATGAAGAGCAGCCATCATGTATGGAGAGAAGATAGAATTAACAGAGCTTAAAGTAAGTGAATCATAGAAAGCTTTGTCTTATCATCTGACACATGACTCTTTATTCCTTAATTTGTTCTATATTTAATTTACACAGTAAGAGAGAAAATACAAGCCCTTTAACATCACATGGTGCCCATTAACAGCTAAAAAGTGCCATAGCCAAAAGAATGCCATTTATAACCTTGGCCAATATCGTTTGAGCACAAATGGAAAAGAAACTACAAGCCAGACAATAACACAGCAAGAGATCTGGCCTTGATCATGCCACCAATCTTTACAGAACAGAACTGTCTGGGGAATCAGAAGGAGCGTGGCTGCTGATGAGGCGATTATGTGGCTTTACTCCTGTGTATCCGAGTATGACAGGGCCATAAAAGCACTGCAGCTGACTATACCTTGTTAGCACTCTGTTGTGCAGAGTTGACTAGCTGGATGAGCTGTAAGGGGCTCCCACAGGTCCTGGTGAGTTTACTGAAAGAGTGTCGTATATTAGAAACATGCCATCAATGTGACTTAATTCAACATTTACAATAATTTTGGTTGATTGTGGGTCTCTGTTAACAGCTGACTCTCCCTTTACAATCTTTCAGAAGTGAATAGAAATGCACTAAGTGAACGAGCTCTGTAAGGTTGGGAATAGAAGCATGTTTTAGTAAAATCACCCAATACAAGCATTCTCTTTATAAAAACTTGTCTTTCTGAGGCAGAGCCCACATATCACCAAGATTACAACAAGAAAAAGACGGCATCACCACCAACCAAGGCAAATAACTTACTAAATATACATAGATGTAGAGGACATCAAAAAGCTTAAGAAGCAAATAAAGAAATCGGGAGTGACTGGAGGAGCAAGCAACCATAAAACATGAAGATACACAGAATTTCACAGCTGTGTGAACAGTTAAGGCAGATGTGATGGGATGTGATGGTGGATGCATACAGAGAGAAGGGTTGTAAAAATATGCTATAAAGTTTATGGAGCCTAATGCGGCCCTGCAGGAGCCTCCTGCCGAGCTGAGCATGCCGACAGTGCTGTTGAGTGTGTGACAAAGCTGTGGGGGAGAGGTGTACAACAGAGCATAGCTACTCTACAAGAGCTCCATCATTTGTGTGCGGATGTGCACACAGTACATAAAATTCACAGAAATGCAATCAACAGTGGTAAGAATTCTTTCTCATTTCCAAAATAGTTAATGTCTAGTTTTCCTTAAATCCAAGCTGAAACATCCAAGGCTACTGGAACTGCACACGGAATAACAGTGCTACTCACCACACACACACATTCATTTGCACACACCAGCACAAATACAGAGACTATAAAGCAGTGCCATAGCCACTGTTCAATCCAATATCAGCATACTGTGACCACTTCAGCCTTTCATGTTCCCTTCAAAATAACGAGACCCAGCTCTCCTCTTCTGATTGAAGAGGAATGATTATTTCTGCCTTTGAAAAGACATATGTTGCATCGAGAAAAGACGTGAAGGGAGAGAAAGTAAAAGATAGACGCTTGCAGGGAAAGAAATAATATAAAACTCAAACTGAAATAAAATAAAGAGATGACAAAAGCTGATAGAAAAGTAACCTAGTTTTCTTCACCCCCAGTGGGAGCTGTTGTTGACTCTGTCCCTGCCAAATGGCCCAAACTCTGCCACAGTTAAACTAACTTCTTTCAAAGCCCATGAAGGTCAATGCAACCACGAATGCCTGATGCCACTTGGCAAAAGAGCAAGATTAATCAAGAAGTCATTGTGGAAACCATAAAGTTCAAAATGGCATGACAATTATGATACAAGACATCAAGATATCTATTTACAAGACTATTAATGACTTTTACAGTACCAGGCCTCAACTGACATGCTATTAGGTTTGTTTCAAGGTTGAAAAGAAAACAATGTCAAAGATATAGCCCTTTTATATGTTTCTTGGTTTCTTTAGTACATGCTTAGTTTATGTTCTGATTTGGCTTGAGCTCATGTCTGTGGTCCTTATAAAATACATAGGTTGCTAAGCAAGTGAGACAATATGGTTCAGAAGAAAGCACAAATATCTTCCAACAAAAGTTAGTTGGTTTTCAAAAATGTACATGTCAATTAAAATACCACTTTAAAACTGGTACAGTCAAATTCCTTCCAGGTAGATCTTAAAATGAGGCAGCTACATGTGAAACTTTTGTGGCAGTTATTCAGGATTAATATCTTTTGCAGTGTGGTTCAGGACAATGCAACTGATGGAATTTCTGTATGTATCCAAGCATGCTGCAGTTACCAAAGATAATGCAATACTATGACTGACATGGATGCAATATGATGCATGCACATGTAGTACATGTAAGCATTATTTCAGCTTTATTTCCCATCTCCACTAAATGAATGGTAACAACTACACAAAAAACTTAATTTAATCCAAAATAATGTTTAAAAAGCATGTTACCCCATATCAAGGTTCATATTGATGTAGAAACATTTTCTAGTTTATCAGACAACTTGCTTATTTGCATTACACAACTCTCCAATAAAACTTCATTAAGGCTTTAAATCTTTTAAGGTGGACAATCAACATTGGTTTTAATGTGCAATAGGTGGAGCGATGGGTGCACACAGATCACCAACTACAAAACTACAACAAAATATCCCAAAATTGTTCAAGAAGTGCTTTACCGAAATGAATAATTAAGCAACTGCCACAAAACATTTGGAACAACAGACTTAATCAGACATCCCACCATAACAGTACAGTATCTACAAGTATCTAGAAGTCAAAAGGTTGGACACAATGATTTTTTTTTAATACTTTGTGTTTAAACAGCATTTGTTGGGTGTTCAAATGATTAGATGTAGGAATAATTAAGTCAGTGGACAAGTGCATTTCAACTGTCACACTGACTTGGGCAACACAGAGTTCTCCTAATGTGCTTCTTTCGCCTTAGCAGCAGTACCAGTGTTCTTCTTTTATTTTCTTCCTCTTACCAGAATACCTCTCCATATTCCTTGTATGCCTGAGTAAAAACTTCTTGCTCCAACAAGGTAAAATAACTAGCACGCTTCTTGTCAGCAGTTGCCATGGTGAATCCAGGTATCGTAGCTCCATTGATGGTTGTTTATTGTGGTTCGTGCATGTGCCCTGGGTCAGGATAAAAAGCACTGAAAACTCAAGGGTTGCAGAAGCCAGATTTCTTTTTAGACTCACAGTTAGCTGAACCTGCTTTCTGGAATGGGCCACAGTATTTGTTTTTTTGTAGCATGTGAGCTTGTTTTACCTTTACAGATCAATTAATTCTTAATAAAGCATTATCTATTCGATGTCACAAAAATTTGGCTAAATCAAACATACCTCAGAGTTTGGGGACATTTCCTTAAACCTCAGTTTACATGCATGTGGCCTTTGTTTTGGTACTGTACAAAACCAGTAAACACACAATCATAAACAACTTACCAGTTCTATGATAAAAATTTCATCCTAAACAGGAAACTTAATGCTTATATCCATCGGTCAGCTGTGGTGGGACTGACTGTACTCTCAAAATGAAGTGCTTTTCATGAAAAAGCAATTTAGTTACAGCCTGAAGCATTTTTCGTGAGGCCACACTAATCTTAACTTTTGACCTTTGATACCCAAATACTAACCAGTACACCCGTGATTCCGAGTCTACATTTGTGCCAGACGTAATGTGATTTCCTTCAGGCACTCCTGAGATATCATGTTTACAAGAAAGGATAAACATAAGGTCACAGTGACTGTAACCTTGCCAAAAGCAACAGTAAAAGAAATTCTGCTTTCAAAAAAATGTGAGCAATTGGGCAAAACTTCATAAAATTTGAAAGACTAAATCTTGTTTAAATAGTTGAAGTAAGTAAGTAAGTAGTTTGAACTATGTGTACTCGGTTAGAGGTAGGTCTGTTCTCTTACATGTAATTTTATGATGCAATCATAAAATTTTGTCTTGAAAATTTTGGTATAAAACATAATCAGAAATTTTACCGTATACTACTATACTGTAGATAGGTCTGGTGACAAAAGGTGGTAAACTGTTCCCTCATATTTAACACACAAAAAGTTTTGCTGCAGAAGGTAAATAATATGGTAGATTTGGAAAGATGTGGAAACACTTAAAGGTCCCATATTATACATTTTTTCAACAACTTCATATGGGTTTCAGAGGTCCAACAACTTTGTTATCAGATTGTATTACCCCAAATTCAGCCTTGGTCCTTCATTTCAGCCATTTCAAATGTGGCTCTAGTGAGCTTTACTGAGAACGGGCTGTTTCTGTGTCTGAACCATCAAATATTCATCAGTGGTGCCTGTCCACACCCCTCGGAACAAGCTAGTGACAGAGGTGACAGAATTTAGTCATTTTTGAGCCTCATACAGAGGGTAGGAGGACACATATAATTGTTAGACAACCTTTTGTAAATTAATTTTGGATCATATGGGACCTTAAATTAAGATGATAGGACATTTTACTGAAGAGTTCTGGGCCAACAATGTTTTGTACCTATACTTTTATGGCATGGAAATGTCTTTCAGAGGACCATCCTCTCGGATTGAATATTAAATGTAAATAAAACAAATAATAGAATCCATATTCATGATTATATATATATATGTATATATATATATATATATATATATATATATATATATTCTATATATCCCCTCCCGTGCGCGAGGTTGAGCGGTTCCGGCTAGATATAGTTGGACTCACCTCGACGCAAGGCTTGGGCTCTGGAACCACTGTCCTTGAGAGGGGCTGG
>JBAMHW010000007.1:16624833-16635395 GCA_037177495.1 Rhadinocentrus ornatus | reverse complement strand
TGAAACTTGCTAATTACTCCAAATAATGTACTTTGTTACTGTTAACATAAAAACATACAAAATGTCATGAAACGAGAATGAAAACCTTCTTTAGCACCAAAGCAAAGCACCATCAGCAGTGATGTCACTAAAGCAAGATAAAGACTCTCCAAACATTTTTAAAAAGCACTTAGTCAGTCAGTCAGTCACCATTAAGGTTTCCCATTGATAAGTTTTACATTTAACTCACAATGCAGCACCCACCAGCAACATGATCATTTTATTTAAACACATACATGTTTTGACAAGCACCTATCAATTCTGAAAATAATACTCTGTACATGTCCTTGCCACTGTTCTGTTTCCAGTGTGTCTCCACAGAGAAGATTCAGTAGCCATGTCCAACTGTCAAAGTCATATGTGCAGGACTCCTAAACAGTTAAGTTGAAGTAAGTCAGCTTCATATATTATAAGAATGTGATGTATTGTGGGGATGTACAGCTGCACTGTACTGCATGCACACTAAAGTCAACTGAACCGCTACCTCATCACTGACATTTAACCATCCCTCCTCCATTGGCCCTATTAAATGTGATAGCAGGGTGCAGGCAGACATTACATTTTGTCCTCTGTCCTTTCACTACATGGATTACATTATTCATTTGAATAAAATGTCTGTGCTCACAAAGCGTAATGGGCCCTGTGAGGAATTCAATCATCTCAGATAAATATCATTATCAATAATGCCAGTTAATTACCATAACAATGAGGAAGGTAATAAATGACGATGTCAAGGGAGAGCTACCGGGTTTGGGAAACAACGGGAACAGAAATGACTTTTTTCTCTGGAAAAGCAATGTGAATATCACCTCACAAAGTTGCTTATAACTTTGAAAAGAGAAAAGGAATTCATCAAATATAAATGGATTGCTGCCCAAACTGTTCGAGCTGCATGAAGTGATTAAGTATCAGCTCTTTGCAAAATTAACTGAAAGTAAAACAATTAAATCCAAATTTATGTTCTTACTCAAACTAACAGATAAGAAAATACTATAATTGAGCCTAAACTTAAATGTGTTGTAAATAAAGGATCTGTGATAATGACAAGCAGAAATACGGCCTTGATAAATATACATTGTGAGTTAAAATAATGTATTACAATATCTTTTAACCAGGGCTCTATAATTTTTATTACACTGGGCAAGTTGTTGTTTTTTTCTGTAAAGCGCATTGTAATGTAGTTTTGAAACTAAAATTATTAAACTTGATTGAAGGATTTCAGTTTTTTGAACAGTTCTGAGTGTAATCTTTACGTAAAAATATACCAAATATTTTCAAATGGTCAAATAAGTCTTTGTGTTATTTTATGTGCTAAACTGGGTTTAAAATTGTATTTGCTGGGAATAATCAGGGCTACAAACACAAAACGCAGTTTTTACCATTATTTACTAAATTTTTTTATTGTCAGGCCATAAAATCCTCACAGTTTCACAAACACAGAAAACATAATGGATATTGAAAGTGACATATTCAATTTTGGTGATAGGTCTGGACAGCAGGACTTTTCTACTTTGCAACTATGCCATTGTAACAAACCTAGTATGCAGTTTAGTGTTATTTTGCTAAAATATGCAAGATAACACTAAACTGCATACTGAAACATTCATCATCTTCCATATACAACTATATACCACTGCGAAGCCGGATGGTCCTCCTCCTCTTAAGTCCAGAGGACACAACATCCATAATTTTCAAACAAATTTCAAATGGAGATTTGTCTGACCACAGAAAAGTTTCACCAGAGAATACAGCAGTTTTTATTTTTATATATTGTTCCTTCCTTGCATGATGGAGTTTTGCCTGCATTTATAGACAACACTGCGAGTCGCGGTCATCGATAATTTCTGGAATTGTTCATGAGGCCATGCAGAGATTTCCCAAGACAGAGACATATTTACTTCTACGGCAGTGCTGCTTGACATCAGGGACATCCACTACTGACTTTTGGCTGTGTCCATTGGACACATAGGCGTCTGCAAATTCTCTGAATCTTTTGATGGTATGTACTGTTTGTGCTTCACAAAATTAAATTCAGAACCATTATTCTGACCCGTCCCTATAATTAAGACAATTTTATGAGATTGCTGAACCTTAAACCATTTTTACTTCTTAGAGACTCTATTACTCCTTATAACTTGCTACCATCAAATTCAAGATAAATTGATATTTTTCCATGAAAAAATAAAATGTCTCACTTCTGACATTTTATATGTTTTCTATGCTCTATAGTGAATAAAAAAATGTCTTTTGAGATTTTGAAAAACATTGCATTTAATTTTAATTTCCATTTTACACAGCATCCTGACTTTCTGGAATTTGGAGGTTTTTTTTGTTTTTTTTTTCTCTGCGCTGGACTGGTAACCTGTCCAGGGTGTACCCTGCCTCTCAACTGAAACAATGCTGGGATAGGCTCCAGCTTACTCTGTGATCCATAATGGAATAAGCGGTACAGATAATGACTGACTGACTTATTTATTTATTTTTAATCCACAAGATTTCTCAGTTTCAACACTTCATGTTTCTTTTCATTATTATTTATTATTCATGGGGTGTGGATATTCTTATTCTATGCCAAAGCATTCAATCAAATCTAATTTAACAATAATAATTAGAAAAAATAAATAATAACATTTTAATTTTGTAAAACACCTGTATACCACAACTGAACCAAAAGGTTGGCAGTTTCTTGTCCTAATAACCAAATAATGAGACAAACACCACTGCTGTGCAAAATTCACATGCTGAAACACCAACAGTTTCCATGCAAGTGTATGATTAGACAAACTCCGACCATCCACCTACCATCAAGTAAGAAAGCGACTAGAATTTGAACCCAGGTGATTTGGGAGAGTGGGGAAAACGATCCAGAAAATAATAATTAAAATCACAATCAAAGATGTAGGCTTCAAGCACAAAGAGTGAGGAAAAGTGGGTTTAGGAGATGGTGTGCAAAAACAAATGACAAAGCAAGCCATAACACAAAGCATAAGGTGACATTAATTCTGGAAACATGATGAGTGATGTGATTTCTTTTAACCCATCCACTTCAATCATACAGTACCCTGCACATTATGAAGACTTAGATTTATCCTCTCACTTACAGATTTGGCAGTGGCTGAGATGTACTGGACAACCATCTCACGTTTGGTGGCCAAGTCCTTTCCACGCAGGGGTGCTTTGCGTTCCTCATTCAGATTCATGTCCTCCTAAAACAGTCAAGTGAAATGTAATTGCAGAGACTGAATACTTCAGAAAACTGTTAGGTTAACTAGGTTATAGCATTCACTGTATGTGTGCTTTATTGTACAACATGCTTTAGGCTGCATAAAAGAAAAAATGTTAAACGTTGTGAAACAAAAGCCAATCCTAAATTTCACATGCACTATAAAGGAGATCAAAAGAGTTGCACACTTAAACCTAATAGAAAATAGAAAAAGTGCCTGCATTTCAAAACCTCAAACTTTTAGCCAGATTATTTACTATACAATACTCTCATCAGCACAAAAACTTTTTAGACCGACCAACTATTATTTAATTTCTACTGTAACCCTTTTATATCAGATCCTGTTGAATTAATTTCCATCCACGTTTCTTTGTTAAAGTCACAGGGTACATCAGCAGAATATAGTGGCAGTAATAATTAGTCCTTTAAATAAAAGTAGAAAGGCTGTAGCAATAAAAACTGCACAGTACACCCCAGCTCTTAACAGGAGAACAAAATCAAACAGCACAGCCTCTATTGAGGCCATGCAATCACATCTAGTAGTCTGGATAGGCAGTATCTGCGTGTTATTGGGAGTATTATCTTCATGCTACTTTAATTCGGCATCACAAAGAGGTCTTTCATGTGAGAGACATCAGGGGAAAGAGTGAAGGCCGGACAGAGCACTAAAAGCTAGGGAATGACATGATGATTAGAATGGAAGAGGATGTTTATCAGAAGCACTCTCTCACAAAGAGACGGCTAGAATGAACAGAGTGGGATAAAAAAAAGAAAAAGACTCCCTGGGTTTTAGCCAAGGAAACCTGAAGATGTGGAGGCATGCTGCCCTCTAGTGGGGAGAAAAGAAAATCATGAACTGTGTATCCTTAAGTATTGTTGATCGGATTTGACAGCAAATTCCTCCCCTTCTGATTTAATGTAAAATTACCTCGTAAATTAAGCATATCAATAAAAAAGAACACTGTATTATACAGAGGTTGAAATATCTTACCACAAGTAATCTGATTCAAGCTGTTTTGCCTCATTTGTCAGTAAAGCATGGGCAGGAATCCCATTTAGGGGCACTGTGACCTAAATTCCTTCAGCTATATTTCCTCTAGTAAATACACTCGAAGCTAAAAAACCATTAACTTCTTTTGTGGAACAGGGAGGGAAAATTGCAGCTGAAATTTTCTTTTTTTCTCACCCAGGGAAACCAGCTGGTTTTTTAATTAATCTTTGAACCCTGCTAATTTATCTGCTTAATTGGCATTCAATAAAAGAGGCAAAATAAGGTGGGGTGAGTACACTGTGAGGGGGGGTATGAGTAGTGGGCCTGCGGGACACTTGTCAAGGGGCAAACTGGAGGAATGAGCCCTCCACATTCAGCCTACAAAAAGATTAATGTGCCTTTATTAATTATACCCTCACTGGAAACAAAAAGAGCCCCCAGATATCATGACTATCCTGCACGTGTAACTGAAATGACGAGATTTGAGCTTCTACCAGACTTACAAAGAATCGTGTGCTTGAGCCTGTTGTCTCACGCTGGTCTGGCGAGCTCTGCTAAGACTCTTCAAATATTAATCAGAGTGTATTTGCTGTTCTCACACTGAAAATATTGGTTTCTTCAATATTTGGGAAATCAACATGTTTATACAGTTTAGTCCATAAGCAGGGTGCGGGCATATTGGATTTCAAAGAGGAAAAATTAAAAAAAAGAGCTGAGTATTAGACAGAAGGCTGAATGTTGATTCTTAACGCATGCAAAGCAACTGTTAAGTTTTTTAATTGTAAAACATACTTGACTGGCCATGCACTTTAACACAAGTGAGCAGGTGTTTCAGCTACTAAATAACAGTCCCTAAACAAGCAATACGTTGAGCTGGCTGCACTGCAGGTATAGCAGCATCTCACCAGGGAAGATGTTAAGCATCTGTTAAATTCTGCAGGTTGCCGATTTCAGGCAGTCAACAGATTTGAAAGCAATTATGTCATATTTTTAGTTTTTACATAGTTCGACTTTTAAAGCCAAGTATTTCAAAATTGCATATTGTCTTTGGGATGGATCTGATATGGTTGGAAGGAAACACTTTTATCTCATAATGACTATAATATCAAATGTTTGAGATAATAAAAATGTATAAGATGGTCAGAAATGTTCAAAATCCTGCTGTGTTACACCCAGAAAAAACCGGAGCACTAGAGGCTTCAAATCACCAAGAACAATTAATACCATCAAATGCATCTAAGGCTGAAAATGGTATGAAGAGTTTCCCCCACAGGAAAATGTGGATCTGAGAAAAGTAGAAATAAAAAAATGTTTTGCTTCAACTGTGACAAATCAATTATTTTGTCTACTACCCTCCATTCTGATCCATGAGTGTGTAAGGGCACAGGCCATAATTCTCCCGTGGGCTGGTTTTAATGTCTTGGTGCAGAAGGGAACTGCTGAGGGATCACATAGGAGCTTATTACTGGGACTGTTCATCCTGACAATGGTACACAGACACATAAAGCCTCAAACAAGCTACAGCAGCACTGCAATGAGGCGTTCTGACATTGCTCTTCTATTTCTGCTAGCACCTCCAATACCATTCCCATACTCTTGAAACTGGCATTCTCCACAGCAACAAACTGGCTCAGGAAGCAAATCAGTTTAATCAAATAAAAGTAAGGGTGTATTGTTCTCCAGGTTTTCATGCTCACGGTTACATTTAAGCTATATCCAGTATATAATGCTTTGACTGCTTTTGGAAAAATCTTCACAAAGGACCTAAAGCACAATTTGGTAAACATGGACATACATTTAAACAATTGGGAAGGCGGCAAATTAACATATTTCACCTGGGAAAATATCTGTTTTTCCATTATGTCAAGTACTGTGACATAGTTGTGATGAGAGGCTTTGAATATCAGTTGGGAAATTTTGTGGCAAAACAGGGAGTAAAGTAGACCCTGTACTTTGCCCTAATTTATTTTTATTTTCAGTGGTTTGTTTAAAATGTCTTGACCGCATCTTTTTCCTTTTTCTCTTCACTGACTGTTTTCTCCTGTATTTTTCCAGATTCTTTTCATGACCTTTCAGAAATAGGCTACATGCTATCAAGGCTCTGAGATACACACATCTGAAGGAAAAGAAAAAAAATCGCTTTCCTGTTGTTAATACGCACAGCAGGGGGTCTCACTAATACAGCACTGGTCAGCCCTACATATGAAGACAGCTAGACATCTTGGGCTACAACATATTAGACTATAATTTCAAGTAAATTGGAGGTAAAGACAAAGAAAGTGACAAAGATATACGTGCATTAAAAATGATGGCATTGAGTGAACACGACGACACAGATATTAAAGAGAAGCTATTAGCATAAAAAAATTCTACCCACCACGGTGATTTCTGTGTTTGCTGCATCAAAGCAGAAAAGTTTATGAGCGTAAATATTGGTGGCTTCAAAAGTATGTAAGCAAATAACCATTTTTCTTTTTTATTTCATTAGTGTAATTATACTTCCTAACCTAACAGTGTCAAATCCCGTCAAATGTCAGACAAGAAAATATGCTTTCTGTGTCATCTGTCACTGAGCAAACTGAAGTCTGGGTTTAATGTCACGCCGCTGTGAGCACAAACATAGTAATTGAGAGGTGAACTGAGTGACAGGGATGAGCACCCAGGCAAGAAAACACTGAACAGAAGTCTGATGAAAACCAAGGGCACTGATCACATTTTTCTGGCCCTGGCAATAAAGACCATTGTATGAGAAAAAAGGAAAGGTAAGCACCATACCACACACAGTCACTCAAAGACTTTATCCACAATAGTACACACAACCTATGCAATGAAGCCAGAGTAATTCAGCTCTTCACTTCAAAGAGATGGGCTGAATGCTTTTTGTAAGATTTCAATCTTGCAGTACATAAGGCCAAAGATGCATTTCAATGGAAAGAATCTGAAGTGTGACAGAGCTTTGACCCCACAGATGAGTTTGAAGTGAATTAGAAAGTTTGCCGTGCCTCTGATAGTGGTCAGGCGAATACATAAGTGGAGTCCTGCCTCACAAAACCTTAAAATCTGAATGTGAAATGTTTTTAGTTCTGGGTTTTTTTCCCACTCTAGTAATTTTTTAACTCTAAATAAACGTGTTAAAACATTTTTAAATATTTGTCAGTAAATAATATCAAAAGACAACATAATAATTTTAAATGTGCCAATCTGTTTATTAAAAAACTCTTTGAATTAAGCACATTACTGATGGCATGTTTCTTCATTGTGAAAGACGTAGGGAATGCAATGTAATTAAAACTAACTGCAGACAAAGATCAGTAATCACCTCCTGTCCTCTACTGCAGGGGTCATGCAATACAGTACGTAGTTGGGTGAGTGAGCTTAGGCAGTTGCCTAGGGCGCCATCTACTGAAGGGTACCGCTACAGCAAGTCAAATTTATACCAAAGGTGTTCAAATGAAGAGGCTAAAGCCATTAGGCACCCAGTGCTGGTCACAACCAACTAAGGAGTCAACTTACTGTCTTTTCTATGTTCCCCCAATTCTTTAATTAAATAGATTATCACATCATGTTCATATACATAAATATTGTGCTTTTTTTCTTTTAGATATATTAACTTCTTCTGCAGACACAATGAGATGTTTTTTCATGCCAAATACTTAAGATGTAGATGAAGTGATTGGCTTTTTCCATAATGGGAGAGATCATGGGAAAGGTACTTTTCCCCTTGTCTTTGTAATCTTTGCAACTCACTACACACACTTTGGTCCGTTCCAACATCTACTTGGTCAAATTGACTGCAAGTTTTTCTGGAGCGTGCCAATATACTAACCTAAATGTAAATGCAAACAGCTCTTCCTTCTCTGTGCCTGCAGTCTAAATAAGCAACTTAAAATTGCCATATTCTTAATGGGTCAGAAAAGTTAAACATTGCAGCAAAAATGCTTATGTAGCAACAGCATAACCCAATGAGTCGGTATTCTGTGCAAGAACATGTAGTAACTTGATGCCTCAGTGCTTTAAGGGGTGAGCATCTGATGTTATGTGAGTGTGTGACAGATAAGGCCCTAACAGGTGCACTGCTATTTTTGGTAGTAAATATTTTCAAAATATTTGAATACGTCAAGAAATATACATGAGCAGACATCAATATACCTGGGCGCACAGCCAAGGATTAATACTGTGGAAAAACTGGGTTTGTTCACACTGCTGGATATGATTCTATGTCGTACTATTAGTAGTGGCAGCTGTGTGCCAATTCATAGGGCCTTTAAGCGCCACAGTAGGCACATCATTTTCCAAACCTCTGCAGTGGTTTTCAATAAACTAAGCACTAATGGTACAGAGTAATTTTCATCATTATATCTACAAATCAGCAGATAAATTCAACCCTGCCTCTGATCACTGCTCGGTGTGCTCCCAGCTTCCAATTTAATGCTGTCATTCATTGTTCAATTGTAAGACCTGTAAACTCTAATATCTTGACAGGATAATTTTATCAAGGCAGATTATTGACAGTAACAATAAACAGTGTGAAGATGTTGAATAAAAGCGGGATAGCTCTGAAAAGCAATAACACCATAATCATCCTTTTTTTATGTACCTAATCTAATCAGCAGTAAAACAAGGATGCATGAGTGCCAATAAATTATAAGAGCTTTTCCACCTTAACTTCCATTCATAAGGCAGCTTTTTCTAAGGGCATTTAGGATTTGGAATAATTTATTGTTGTGTGTGCAATTTGATAAAACTGAGTGTTAGAGAAGACCATAAACAAAGGAAACAAGTTCAAAAGAAATGCAGAACCTACCATCATCTTTTCAAAGAGGTCAACTATTTCTTTTTCAGAGAGGTTCATGGATCGTTCGTCAAAGACGGGTTGAAGAACAGGCATTTCGGCCTGGGCAGAGATGGGATCTGTCGGATGCTGTATGAGGGGCTTCTCCTTCTTCGTCCCTGTTTTTCTGAAACTGGTTATGCGATCACGCTGAAAGAAAACAGAAGGTTTAGGATATCAAGATTCTGTACTGCTGTCTTGGTCACATATGACCAATGTGAACTATATGCTTCATAAAAAGGGATTTACAATAAACCAGATAGTCTGATGTCAAGGGCAGCTCAAAATGTATTACTGAATACAAGTGAAAAAAAAAAAACAAACAAAAAAGATAATATTTTTCTTCTTAAAAACCAAATTGTCAAATAAATGTCAACACACTAGCAGCAGAGACTGTATAAAAACATACTGTATAAAACAAATCTGGATTTTACTTACCATGAAATCTGTAAGATTACCTGGGTTTTGCTCATGCCATTCAACTCATTTTAAGCACACAATAACAACATCAACTTGTGGTATAAGTAATAATTGTTCATGTTAAATTCATCAGTTGTTATTATTATGATGAATGCATGTGGTAATGCTTTGTGTGACAGCAGAAAATGTAACTGAACCACATGCAGAGAGTCAGTGTTAGTCACATTTAGTAAAATGGAAGATGTCATGCTAGATGAATGAACAAAAACTGAAAGACAAACATATAATGAAGACATACACAAGGTCACAGTAATTTTACTGAAATATTAATTGATGGACCAAACTCAGAATACAACTCTATTTGCTAACCAAGGGTATTGAAAAAATTTAATCAGACACAAGACATCTATTCACAAATTCATCTGACCTTTATAAATAATCTGGGAGCTTCTTAAAGTCATTAACTCGACCTTGGTGGCAGTAACTACAAAAAACACTAAGAGAGACAGATTACTGCCTTCTGTGTACTCAGTTATGTTCACATTGTACTGTAGCAGCAGATGTGATCCATGTTTTTGTTTTTCCATGACTTTATATGCTTCTGGCACAGTATTTGATCCATCCATATATTTCAGTTAAAGATCCCATGCAGCAAAGACAAACCATGGAATGACATAAAACAAGACTAGTTAAACCAATAGTAAACCTTACCATATCATCAGCCAATGTTTTAATGTGTATGTTCTGTTGAAAGGAGGGCACAGTGTGAAAAACAAAACCCAAAAGAAAATGACAATACTGCCAACTGTACAGTATGTGTCCCAACGGAAGTATTTTTACATGTACAGCACCCACAGACAGTTTCAGACCACTTTCTAGTTTCACCATAGTGTGTTTTTCTTGTTGAAAAGGCAAATTCTGTACATGAGTACTGTACATGTCTTGAATATAAAAGCGCTTGATGATAGTAGATAATAGAATCCATATTCATGAATATATATATATATATATATATATATATATATATATATATACACATGTACACACATACATATGGG
>JBAMHW010000007.1:16595492-16608409 GCA_037177495.1 Rhadinocentrus ornatus | reverse complement strand
AGATAGATAGATAGATAGATAGATAGATAGATAGATAGATAGATAGATAGATAGATAGATAGATAGATAGATATTAAGAAGGCCTTCTTAGCTTGACTGTATAGCTTAACCTCTTGCGCCTGCACCCTCACATGTGGACCCACATGTGTGGTATCCACAGAAAATCCTGAATCTCAGCTTACAGCTCAGTAATACCATTTCTATGACCACCAAACAGTTAAGAAAACAAACAATTAAAAAATTGAAAGTAATTTTCCTAACACATTAGGTTTCTGTACAAAGTATCGGCATCAGATGGTATCGCCGTTACTGGCTTGTAGTTTACTTGGTATTGTATTGGACAGAAAATGTGTGGTATTGCACATTGCTAGGTTCAGGTACTGGCCTGGGTCCCTTTGCTGCAGGTCGTTCCCTGCTCTCTCTGAGCCGTCTTTCCTGTCTAGCTACTAAAAAGTAAAAAATTATATTAACATGTTGTAGACTTTTACTCAGCTGCAGCTGCTAGATGAATTACTAAAACTGATACTTTACTTTAGGTCTGTTCAGTTTTGGCCAGGGATATTTCTTATTTCTTTTTCTACTGTTTTGAATTTAAATTAAATTAAATTAAATGCATTGTCCAGACATTCATAGAGACTGAGTTTACAATATTAAAGTCTGTGTCTATTATTTGATTCAGTCCTCCATTAAATTTGATTTAACTAAAAAAAACATGTTGCTTTTAGAGGCATTATTTTTATGCAATTAAAATGTTTATTATTCAAGATGAATTAATTACAAAACCTCTAATTAATTCAATTAATTTAATCAAGCCCCACCCCTGATACATATATGTTTATTTATTTATTTATATTTATCATCTTTTTGAAACATCCTGATTACTTAGACCAGTGGTTCTTAGCCTATTTTCCTCAAAGGACCCCTTCAAGAATATACAAAAAAACCTAGGACCCCCTGCCCCACCCCATTCTGACACCATGCTTGGTTTTATGCTCTTAAAAGTGACATTCTCAGCATAAATAATGTATTTTGGATGAGACCTGTCTTTTGATAAAGCCATAGTTAAATGAACATGTAGCCTTACTTTTATTGCTCTTAAAATAAAATGTGTGGACATTAATCACAATGGCTCTTAATCTTCAAAGCATCAGGGACCCCTGTGCTTTTTGGGGGTGGAACCCAGCTCGGGAACCACTGACTTTGTCATTTTTGTTTACTAATATTGGGACAAGGTTTGATTTAACTGATTTTAAATGTCCTGATCCCCTTAATGCCTATTTGTGTTAAAAACTTAAGTCAAAAGAAAAGGGTTTGTGTCATTAATATAAACTGTTTGTCATTCATATTTTTATTTATATTAAACAAAATGCATTTCAGAAATTTGTGGAAGCAAAAGTGAAATTAGCAAGTGGTGGTTTTGACTGACATCCAGGAAAAGCAGCTCTGTTGTGTCAGCAGTTTATAAACTTAATTTTAGATCACCCAAGATTGAAGCACTGTAAAGGAAATATGAATATGTTTTGTTTTTTTATAAATTTTGAGGTTTGTTTTTCATCAGATACCTTTTAAGGGTTGGTTTAAAGATTTCCTTTGGCAACATGAGCTGTTTGAAGGGCACTTGAAAGCATTACAATTGCGACAACACAGAGACAAACACAAAGATAACTCTGAGAGGACTGTATCACCATTGATGTTATACAAATACAACAAAAAACTGCTTTCACATTTTTTTTATGGTTTGTGGCAAATCATTTGGAGTGTAGCTCTGAATCTATAAATTAAAGATGTCAACCTAATAGTGGTAAAGAGCAAGCTGTTCTCTTTAAATGTTTTAATTCAATACAAATGGTGCTCAAAAATACTAGAAATACTTGTTTAAAGTTGCCTTATTATGCTATTTCGACTTCTTTTAACTTTCTACAGTGTTGTAGTGTTGAATAGTCATCAGACAAGCAAACTCTACATTCAGTTTCCATGGTGCTGAAAACAATATGTTTTAGAGAACGTTTTTCTACCTTGATATTGGGGGGGTAGGATTTGCAACCAGGCTTTTGCTGAAAGGCGGGTCTGTTCACACAATCAAGGATCATGTTTCTGATCGTTAGCCACAATCTGTAAGTAAAACCAAATAAGTTGTTTCTTTAGTTTTGATAGTCTGTAAGCATTGGTCAAACTAAAGGAATTAGCCCACCTGATCGCTCCAAGCAGGTAACACACATGTGCTGATGACCAGAAAGCTAGCGATCAACACTGTAGACAGAAGTGTTACAAACTTTAACAACCAGGCTAAAAACACCCAGCTGATTAGCCACATGAAACAACAGGTGTACATGGGGTGGGAATCAATGATGTATTCACAAGTGTTCCTGCCTTGAAAGGAACCCAAAGCGTTATAAGTATTATTATTGTTATAGTACAAACTATTAACAAATGGAGCATCAACAGCACAAAATAGAATAAAAGTGGAATGTAAGTCTTTTATGTTCTGTTTTGAAACTGTAAACGTCTGTACTCTGAGCTCTCTCCATTCAGCAATAGGCAGTCCAGTGTTGACTCTTGCTTTATCTCTTGCTCAGTACCTTTCTCTCTTTCTTTTCCTCTCTTCCTCTAATAACGTCCTCTTGTCAAGGTCAAGGCGAAGGACAAATGTATCTATATAGTGCATGTCCCACATGTCTTGTTGCCCAAGGTGCTTTACATCTAAAAATACAACTAAATAAATTTATTACATGACGGTAATAAGAGAAATAATTCAAACAATGCAATAAGAAATAATTTAAAACAAGACCAAAAACAATAAACAAACTAAAACAAAAAGTGCTTTACATCTAAAAATAAAACTAAACAAATAAATTACATGAAATAATAATAACAATAATACATTTTATTTCAAAGCGCCTTTTAACACCCCCAAGGACACTTTACAACATAAAACAACATTATATAAAAGGTAAGTAAGAATAAAACAACAAAGTTCACAGAAGAACATAGAAAATACCGAAATGGATGAATGGCGGAGTAAATTTGCATTTTAGTGGTTACAGTGAGTAGGCAGTTTTGAACAGATTAGTTTTGAGTTCTGATTTGAAAAGGTCAAGAGTTTCTGCTGGCTGGTGGCCGGGAGTTCCACAGTTGGGGAGCAGAGCGACTGAAGGCACGACTCCCCATGTTGCTGAGGCGGGCAGAGGGCACAGTCAGATGTATTGAAGTGGAGGATGTAAGGGAGCGAGATGGGGTGGCAATGTGGATGATATCGGACAGATATGGAGGGGTGAGGTTATGGATGGGTATGATATGTCGATATGAGGGGGTTTTAGTAATGGTCTGGGCAGCTTAATTCTGTACCAGGTGAATGTGTGTTAATATCCAGTTGTTGGTATGTGACATAGTGTGTATAATGAAACTCAAAGTTATCAGTGTCCCAGAAGAAAAAGTTGTGAACTAGTCTCGGAACCCTGCTAGGCTCCAGAAATGTACATAATAAATGTCACTGTGCTAACAAAATAAGTCAGAAACCCATATTTTTAATGTCAGAAAAATACATAGTGCTACTTGAACTTTGCTATTAAATTGGTTACTGATTATCTTACAAGCTAAAAAAAAGGATTTGTAAGCATGCTTTGGAACTTTAAACAGTCCTTGTGAAATCATGAAATCAACTTAACTCAATTGTATTTATTTTATTAAACATAACAGCATCCATGTTGCAGCCTTAGGTGTAGCTATGTATTTTGATTTTTATGTTTGGTTGCAAACATTTTGACTGGAGTGTAGTTCAACAAATTGTAACACTGTCACTCTTCCGACAGATCTTGTCCTTGGCGCATGAAGGTCAATAGTCAAGGCATTTGGGAAAAATAAAAACCTATGAGTTCATTCTGAAATATTTTACTGGCCAGGGTTAATAGCCAATGTAATCCAGTATTGTTGTGGTTGTCACATATGTCAAACAGCTGGTAAGCTTCATGGACACATTCCTTGTGCTGTCACATTTCAGTGTCTTGTTAACATGCTTTTCTCTGGGATGTTCAGCTGCAATGTGTACTTATGGGGCAAAGATAAGGCAATTAAGGGTTTTGTTTAACCCTAAAGAAAACGTGACAATGCCAACAGGGATACCCTCCAGTACAATAAACATGAATAAACGGATTGCCAAATAAAAAAATGTTTTATTAACAACAAATAAATAAAATGCACACAATAGTTAAAACTAAATTAAACTGACAGATCACTTCTCCAATATATCTAAGATACAACGGCAGGTTACACTAGGAGCTGCAGTCCAGAAAGCATTAGAGGGTAAACGCAAGCAAAGACCAACAAAACAGAACTAAAAGAAGGAACACAAACCACATGCACATAATAATGCCCTCTAACTCAAAACAAAACAGGCTGCATCTCAAAGGGATAACCAAAACTAGACTCATGCACAACACATGGGTACTACAGAGATTATTCAGTATGCAGGTGGGCGAGGTCCACTTGGCTTAGTGAAAATGAACAAATCAGCAGCGTGTCCTGTAGTGCGATCGCAGGGAGCAGCTGCCCACAATGCTGCAAAGAAATTAAAACCTAAAACATCTAAAAAGAACCAAAACCTGACAGTGAAATGAAACGGCACAATACACACGGTACACTCAGCTGAACTACTTCACCACCTCCACCATGATGGCTAGAGGTCTATAAGGGGCACCCAGGAAGAAGAAATACACACATGGGTGAGCACACATGTAGGGGATGGTTTAGTTTAAAAGGAAGTTGCAGACTCTGGCTCAAAGATCTGGAGAAAATCCAACACCTCAAGGACAGAAGTGGCTTTACAGCCAACTATATCCTTGCCCAACAACAGAGGAGAACTTTTGATTAGTTAGGCTTAGCATAAAGCAACGGGAAAAATCCAGAGATCAGTTTTGACTTCAAATTAACCAAATGAAGTCTAAGTATGTAGTCCATATCAGTACCCTGGAGTAAAGTCCCGTAACCACATAAAGACCACATAAAGTCTTTTCAGTAAAGAAAGAGCTTTATATGGAAAAACAAAAGAGAAAACATGAACGTGCAGGAAGGCTAAATATTTTTCTAACTGCATACTCTTTTATACACTATGTTCCAAATTCTTATACATGTGATTACAATTACAGTTTTTCAATTGTTAGCCATTATATGGTTACATAATCTGGATTTTACTGAAAAAAAACTAGCTATGATGAAAACAACAGTTTTGTTGACTCAAAATACAGTGTTCCAGATTATTATGCTTAACAGTTTCAAAACATTAAATAGGTTGTATATAAAAGACCATTTCTCTAATAAAAAACAAAAACTTAACAATAGTTTCTGCTTGGATCTCATTTGAGGACACAAAAATGCACCCAAAAGTTGTTGTTTGAAGGTATACTCACTGTAACATTGTGTTGTTGTTTTTTTTGTTTTGTTTTGTTTTTAAATAACTAAAGACTTTGTTAAATACTGAAAGTTATTATAAAACTCTGAAAAAGACATTACTGTAATTTTCTGGGCACAGCAGAAAACAACACAAGCAGACTTTGCTCAAACATGTCAGCCCTCAAATGTCAATGAGAGAACTCCTGAGTGTTCATAGAATTTGTTTTTATCTAGGAACAAATACAAAATATGAAGCTTTTCATGAATTCCACAATCTTTGTAAAATGCTCATGAGTAGGACTTAACCCCTCAAGGCCTAAATTTATTAAAATATATAAAAACAAAAATAAACACAGAAAAACAAAATTTGGAAAAATAATAAGAAAAAGGTTGGCATAGAGAAAATACAATTAAATATTAAATAAAATTAAATTCTAAAAAATAAATACATGTAAAAGAGCAAGTAAAAGCAAATAGACGTATCAAATAAATCAGTTTGATAAAAAAAAAAAAAAAAAAGATTAAAAGGAAATTAACTAAACAAAGACCAGAAGGGGTTGGTGGCAAATTTGCAAAAACGGGTGTTCAGGAGTTAAAAACAAATTTGTAAATAAGAACGGTTGGTCAATAAGACTTATCGTCCATCCTGTATCAATAAAATGTTCGGCATGGACAACCTGCATTCCCGCACGTACAAGGATGTGACTTTGACATTCGTCACCTACGTAAATATTGTTGACCAGTCACCCCCATATGGCTACTGCACTTCCCTCCAAAAGGCCTCAAAGAGCATGTTTAGAGTCTGAAGTGTTGACCTGACCTCTATACTCATCACACTAAACCACAAAAAACGTCACCCACAGAACCTAAATAATATCTTGTTAATACAAAATTGGGCAACAAGGCTTATCAGTGAACTACACAGCCATGCAGATGTGCATCAGACAATGAGCAAGTTAAATTTTCTTTTTGTGTTGTATTTAAAAAATGAAAAAAATGGGCATTTCAATCGGAGGACTTGTTGGCTTCACCTATGCATAATGATATAGACATACACATGAATACACATGCTGATTACAAAACCGGCATTACTATTGTGGTTTGCAAACATTCAACTCCACTTTCAAGAGATTAATAAACTGGAGCACAACTTCATCCTCCTGTTTATTCTCTTTTGTCTACAGATGCTCTGTTTGAACAAGCACAAGAGGATGGAAATTAGTGTGCACAAACCATGCAGTAAACATCTTGACTTTCCATCCGTTTCATCCAGCTTTACCATCAGAAAGGCCCATTGTTCAGGCCAGGCAACAAATAAACATTAGAGGATACACTCCCAAGTTTTCCTGTCAGAGTGCAGGCAGGTATTGCTCTGCAGTGGCTAACCAAGCTGCAGCACAATCGTTCAGGAACACCTCACATTTTTCTTTGTGCGCCTTTTCACACTCTGGCAATTCATTTCTAAACTGACACTCCACACAGTTCAATTCAGTTCAAATAAATTCACTCAAATAGAGCCAGATCACAACAAATGTGGTCTCAGGGCACTTTACACAATAAGGTCAGGGACCTACATTATTTCCATTTTCCTGCTGAGTGGCACACAGCGACAGCAAACAGGAAAAACAGGAAGAAACCCTTAACAGAGTCATGCTCAGGGAGGGCAAATGACTTTCTAGACCAATTGTTGTGAAAGAAAAGCAAAGAAAAGAAAAAAAAGAGCAATGACCTAAAATAGTAACAACAAACCTTAATATGATAACAACAAGCAGAGTTGCTAAGGGTTAACCACTTTCTAAGGGCTATATTAATATTCACCCTCTGCGTAAAAGGCTTGCACAACTCTGAAATACATTATTTCAGTAAACCTCGTACTGATAAGGCTCCAGTGTTAATTATTTACAAGGAGGTACGTATGATCTGGATAAATAACAACAGCTTGTAATTAAAAGAGAAATTCAGTCACCTGAAATTCCCAAGAAAACAGCAAAAATATGGTAGAAGCATCACCCACTTAGAAAAGACAAAAACAATCCTTAGAACTTAAGTGGGCGAATTGGGCTTGATAAGAGATTGGATCTAAATACAGAACAAATTGCAATTTTTGATGCACAATATGGGTCATACAGAAAGTGTGCATTAATGTTAAATTTAACAGGTGGTTCTTCACTATTTATTTGCGTGGTACTACATGGTGAGTATCCTGTAGCATCACAGCACACAAGTACATGAAGCTAGTCGTCAGTAACCAAGCTTTAAGTTGTGATAAATGTAACCACACTCTTAAAACCTTAAACCTTTCCTGTTTCCATAGAGTTGTAAGTAAAAATAGAACTTTACTCAAAAAGATGTTTTTAAAAATCACAGGAAATATCCTCATTGCTGTATCTGTCATGGTCCAAACAATACAATGTGCTGTCTATTACATTTTGCTTAATGTAATTTCTGTTTCTATACAAATATAAAGTCTACTATAAATTTGAATCACATCTTCCAGTTACAAAGATGGGTTAGAAAGATGGTTTAGAAATTGAAATATTTTGAACAAATAGCAGGGGCATAATAGTGCATCTCTTTTATATATTTAACAGTATTTTTGAAGGCTTTACACAATGAGCTACAAATAGTCTTATATAACCCGTACAAGGAAAATAAGGGGGAGATAAATATAACACAAAACATCAGGAAATGTGAAAATGAAACCTTTTGAGAATTTACTGTAAAACATGTAGCACAGATATATGCATGTGGTGCAGGTCAGTAATAACTGATTATTTAAATGCAGATCAGATAAAAACGGAGTGAAACTGAACCTGAATCCAAGCCCATAATGGAGCTCCACTGCGATCCTTTTCAAAGAAGAAGGGATTTTGCGTATCTACGTTTTTCAACCAGTGAAGGATGCTAATGTCACTCTTTTGTAATTAGTGGCATTCATAGCAGCTATACTTTGAAATGTAGGCTGGAGTAATGAACACATATGTAATTGTTGGCAAGGTTTCTCATCACATTCACAGCTGATGCATCACTTCATGCTTTGGATTCAAGTTTGTACAGTGCTTTATGATTGGCAGAAAGAATCTGTGATTGGATAAATGTAGAGAGAGACCCCTCTGAGATGTGGAACATTTATTCTTATAGTTTATTTATGAAAACTACTCCAAACACATTCACCTTGTATTTTGAGTGCAAACTCATAACAGTGAAAATAACAAGTAAAAAGAAACTAAAGGAATTAGACCAGTGAGTAGAATCTATATGCAACCCATTAATGTGCATCTGCATATATCCATTCTTCCATTTAACAAACAAAACCCATAACCAGCAGTAACGTATGATGAAAATTGTTTCTATGACTTGTTGATTGCAAATTTAGCTCTGTTCATTCATCTAAGAACAGATGAAGTCTGACAGCGATGTCCTCAGCAGCAACAGTACAAACACACTAATACAGTGGCACTTCAAAAATCTGGGCACAAAAACATTTGTTAACTCAAAGAAAGGAAATTTAAACTATGCAAACATTTCCCCTCATGACTCCAGTAAAAATATTTGGAAACTGTTAATCAACCGCAAGTTAGCTGTCAGGTCCATTAATGGCTTGAGTACGACAGTGAGAAGGGCTCTGTTTAGTCTTTTTGCTGCCAACTTGCTGGCTGTGATTGCAAGAAGGACACGGTTGTTATTGAATGTTGGTTTTTGCCTGAGGATAAATTCTAATCTGTTCTATGAATAAAATTAAACTAGGCCAGAGAACTTGTTGCAATGAGATCACATTAGGTGTAATGACAATGGCAATAAGTTTTGAACTACAACAAGCTTTAGCACACACCTTTCAAGCAGATGGCAGCTAAATATAATTGCACTGTCATCATATCTGTGTCTTGCAAGATGGTGACACCAGCATGTCAGCAAAATCTGCCCAGATTTAGACAAAAATAATAACAGCTATTAAGGTGCCCAAAAGTGCCTTTGTAAAAGTTCCTGCTACATTAAATGACACAAATGTGCAGACAGAATGAAATATTTCTAAGATGAATTCATCTTTATAAAACATTTGAAAAGAAGCTATAACAGGAAAACAAATGACACAAAACATTGCCTAAAATACAGCAATGAGACAGAAAAAGTACAATGAAACCAACTGTTCAACTAAATTCAAGAAAAAACACAAATTTGACATGAAAAAAAAAAAAAAAAACAAACACCAAAAGAGACGTGTTTCTTTTCTTTTTTAAAAATTTTCCTTTGGAAAACAATAATAAGAATAAATGTTTTTAACAAATTGCTGAGATGAAAGTTAATAATATGGCAACAATAAGGAAATTGTCAAAACTTGCAAGAGTAAAATGGATGATAGTATGGAATAGTTAAAACTTACTTTTGATATTACATACCCAAAAATAAGTGACAAGCTTTTTTATTCCAGTAATTCTTATAAAATTTATTACAGTCATTAAAAAATGAGCTTTTCTTGGTTCTTGAAGATATTTCACATCTTGTTGGAACGGCTTCTCCCCTTTGAGAGAATTGGTGTGAAATCTTAAGTGTAATGGACATAGAAGAGTCATTGAGGTCACATGTGAGACACTAACCTCACCAACCTTATTCTGTGGGTTGTTAAGGTCATTGTCACCTGTGAGTAGTTCATTGTTGTTCATGGAGTTGTTACATGTTGGTCACAAGATCCCAAGTGGGAATGGTTGTGAAATTACCGGAATCAAAGCTGAATGGTAAATGCTGGATTGGTGATTTCTTTTTTTTTAAATAAATGTTTATATTTTACTCTTCCCTAAAGACACCTTTACTTTCCAGAATGTGGACATTACTGTCCTCCTTGCATTGTTACTGATGAGCCTAGCAGTCTCTTCTGTGTTAATCCATTTACTCATTATCACACCTTTGGCTATTTTATATCCCCAGTGCAGTCCAGAGCAGAGAAGAGTGCAAATTATTTGATTGTTTATATTTGAGAAGGGGAGTTTTAATTTTATCATTTTATCCTGGTCTTTGTTGAGGACCTAGGCACTGAGCTTTGCTTTATTAGACTACCAGTGACCAGTCCACAGTAAACAGTTCTGATGATTTGGAGAATTCATTGATAGAAGGTACAGGATCAGAGCCATCAGTGGTGGAAAGTTGGTGAAATGATCTCTGGGAGAAAAATCCCAGTGTTCTTTCTCTTTTAGTAATTTTCTTTAAAAAAAATGAATGGTACCAAACATCACAATACTTATTATAACATGCTAAGTCATGCACACACGTTAAATAAATTTGGTACTCCTATTAACAGAGAAGGTAATAGCTCTAAACATTCAGGTAAAAAATGCAACTGAGGTTAATTTGTTCACATGCCGCGGGCATTTTTGTTTGGACTTTGTGTATGTACAGGTTAAGTAATGAAGGAATGTCCGTGTCTAATTCAACAGATTAGGCATAATACTGTGCGTTATTTTTGGATGTTCAAACAGAGTTACAGTAAACTCCACCTCTGTGTCTCTGGCACTGAGAAACAGCAGCCTGTGGGTTTTCACTGTGAAAGGAAGAGGGCAGCTCTGGGACAGGAAACACTAGCAGATTTCCCTGATGGGACGCCCCCATTAGTCTGTTATAGAGGAAAAACACAATGGAACCCGCAAACACAACAGAATTCTCTGCAGCAGACCAGTAATAATCTCATTATTTTTACCTAACATCCGTGAGCATTTAGTCTTCTGTATGTAACTCACCTGAAATGTGAATGTATTTCAGACACTTCGTTTATTATTAGGATAGTGTTGTCATGTAAACAATGATCAGAAATGAACTATCATTTGCAGTAACTGTAATTTTATGATCTATTAAATCCATAAATATCCATTTGATTTAAAAGAAATTCTTATATTTCAAATGAGTGATCAAACAAAATTTCAACAACAAAATCCATTCATTTAAGTCACCGACCAACAAAAACTAAACCTAACTTTAAAACATACCAGACTAAACCTCTAAAATGTCACCACTGACTCTCCAACCCTTGTTCCTTCATATCTTTCCTGCCAATTTTCTCCCAACTTTCACCACATTCCCTGTGTGCAAACAGTACAATTGCATGCAAACCTATCTGCAACTTCCAGCGGGAATGCACATGTGCCGTATAAAAGTTTGTTTTCAACAGATATCATTGCCGTGGCTGTCTAAACTCACGTCTGTACTCATTTAGTGCGGCTCCTTCTCAATTATACAGTGCTAAATGGCTTTTCAAACATCCAGACATCCCTGTGACTTTCATTGGGCCACATCTGATAAGCAATTAACTCACATACAATCATACACATCATGTAGTATTAGTGATAAAGTTTAATATTCTGACTGAGTAATATTTATGTGTCCACACATGGTTGTATTACAATAAGTGCTTTACTGTATCAGTAATCATTTCTGAGTCATACTTCTTAAATTTGTGTTTTATAAAGGGAAAAGTGTACTCTGGTTTAATCAGACATCATGCTAAACCACATTCAGATGAAGTGATTTAGTGACATGCAGACTGATTATCTTACCACAAGATACAGTTTCTCACACTAAGTATCTATCTTAATTTTGTAATTAGTGAAAATTGCATTGAGCAAACGTGTGCTGTCAGTTGTAAGATTTATTTTTCTGCTGCTTTTTTTAACAAGTGAAAAAAAGTGAGAGAGAAAGCGAAAGAGAGAGAGCGAGAGAGAGAGAGATAAACAAGCATGATGTGAGTCCTGATGACCGCCACTATCTCACAGTCAGATAGCAACAGAACAGTGGTTAACCAATAGTGACATCTAGAGGTTGAATGTGGGACTGTGTATTTAATGATTTTAATGCCTTTTGTATTTTGCCCAAAATACTTTACCAATTGTGGTGTATACAGTACATATTCACTGTTGGATTGTATGTGTGTGTGTGTGTGCACTACGTAGACCATACTTAAAACTACATCTCTGCAAACTACATCTCTGCTGGACAGTCCAGTTCAATTTATTCTGCTTCTGGCTGTAGCCATCCAATTAGTCATGCACAACAATAATTTAGTGATTAGTGGGAGCTTGAAGGCAAGAAATAAGGACACAGACGGCTTCATGAGGCATGGCAGACCAAATGACAACCATTTACCATCAAATTACATTGCACTGCAAGGTCAATAGCTCTGTGTGGCAAGCTTTAGGAAGCAAATTTTCAAAGCTTCTGTGTAATTGCATGAAAACAATGCAGTGAAGTGCACATATATAAAAGAAAACATTTTCTAATTAACACTACGTAATAGTCAGTTGCTGCTGCCATAAGCAAAAATTATGTATATGCTATATATGTTTGCGTTTTGTTTATTTAATTTTGGTTACAACTCTGCATCTCTGGATCATAGCTGTTTTTATAAGTATAAGACCTGTTATTCTGTATGGTAAATATGTAAATATGACCCGATCATCCTCTCTGCCCCATAACCATGTCCATTTTGTGAAGATTTAAGCTGGGGGAGTGAAATTGGTGCTGGCCCCTTCAGTCCACATACTGCCCCC